>JAHNEJ010003119.1:0-199930 GCA_022559845.1 Amorphophallus konjac
TGTTGATGTCTTCGTTTTGTTTCTATACTCAACGTCTTCGTGTCGTTTTTGTTTGAGTGTCTTCATGTTGTTTTTGCATTCGTGTCTCCGTGTTGTTTACTGTAGCAGCTCGATTTGTTTTGATGAACTTTGAGTCGTTTCCCAGTGAACCCCGTGTCGCTTCACCTCGTGCTGTTCTCATCGTCTTAGTGTTGTTTTCACTTCGTGTTGTTTTCAACCCATGTCAATTACTGTTCTATCTTCGTGTTGTTTTCACTACGTGTCGATTTCTGTTCTCATCGTATTAGTGTTGTTTTCACTTCGTGTCAACTTCACTTCGTGTCGTTGACAGTCCGTGTTGTTTCACCTTGTGTCTTTCTTGTGTTGAAACCATACTTCGTGTTGGTTTCTGTTCTCGACTTCGTGTCGTTGTCAGTCTGTGTCATTTTTACCTCGTGTTGTTTTATAACCTCACTTCGTGTCATTCTCTTCGTTGTGTCTGTTCTGTCACAGTGTATCTCGTGTCATTCTTTTCTTTACTTCGTGCTGTAGTCATCGTATGTATCTCGTGTCGTTCTTCTTATTACCTCGTACTGTTTTCATCGTCTTCGTGTCGTTATCTTTGTAGTGTCATCTCTATTACAGTATGTATCTCGTGTCGTTCTCTCCTTACTTCGTGCTGTTCTCATCCTACCTCGTGTCGTTCTTTTCGTAGTGATTGTTTTGTTACAGTGACTTCTTGTCGTTCTCATTGTAGTGTTTGTTTTTGTCACTACTGAATGTTGTGTCGTTCTCAGTGCATCTAGAACTGCTACCACATACCTCGTGCAGCTTTAGTTATTGTGGCCCTCAGTTTTAATGGTTCGTATCTCCTTGTAGGTTCGAGGAAGAACATTCCCAAGTGACTGGGCAGCACGTGATCCGAGGCTGGAATTAAGCCTGCTGAGAGACTGCCACGTGGTCCGAATACTTAGGGCTGGAAATGTGGAGGTCACATGTCGGGGCTGATGATGCTGCTGCTGCTATATATATGAGCCTTCTTCCACAGAAGAAGATCGATCGAGTTGGCGAGAAGAAAAGTCCATATAGAGAGTCACGATCCAGAGAAAAAGGAGAAGAAGAGAAGAAGAGCGGAAGGAGAAGAAGAGAAAGAGAGAGATAGAAGTGTGAGCCGAAGAGAATAGAGGAGCAGAGATTGAGAGAGTAAAAAGATTAGGAGAGCATAAGAGAAAGAAAGAGAGATAGAGAGTGAGCGAGAGAGCTCGTGAAGAAGAAGGAAGAAGTTGCTTGAAGATCTGTCTTCACTGGACCGTGGATCAAATCCAGGCCAGTCAGCTCCGTTGAGAGCCACATTGTGCATTTCATGTTTCAGCTTTCTGTTTGCTGAAGTTATTTTCGTTTATTATTTTTCCTTTGTTTTCTGGTTTGTTGTGCTTTCCGATACTCTATAGAGAGGTCGGGGTTCCTCCTGTGGATTAGGAGAAGGGAGATCTGATCTCCGGTTGCAAGTAGCTGGGAGCTACTTGTGGGTTCCCTCCGGTTTGGAGGAAGGGAGACTTGTCTCCGGTTCTGGACTTGTGGATTGCAAGTTCAGGGGTCCCTCCGGTTGGAGGAAGAGAGGTCTTCGACCTCTGGTTTGCTGGTGATTGGAAGTCACCGGTTGGTTCCCTCCTGGTCTGGAGGAAGAGGGGAGGTTGTTCCCCTGGTCAAGCTGTGTGGCAGCACCTGTTGCAGACTGAGTCTGCGGTTTCTAGCGTGAGCTAGTGGAAGCCACACTCGGGTTGAGTGTGGGGTGGATGTAGGTCTGCTGGACCGAACCACCTAAAAACCCCTTGTGCGCTGTGGTTTGATTTGGCTATTTGTGTTTCCGCTAGATGTTTGCATAGGGGCGCTCCTAGTATGTGCTTACAGGTTGAGTAAATGAGTTGATCAGATTTTGTTCTGAGTGTTTTAATCTGTCAAGAGAGCGATCTTCTAGTTGAGCTATCGTTTTATTAGCACTCTAGTGATCTCACCGTGTGTTTATTTAGTTCGGCAACTGCTCATTAGCTTTCAAGTTTGTTTAGTTTGCGAACTAGCATTTTTAGTGAGCACAAGACTTTTAAATTGGGCATTATTCCTAGCAGGATACATTCACCCCCCTCTGTATCCGTGCCTAGCACCCTAACAGTTGGTATCAGAGCGGTGTCTGCATACAAGGTCCAGCGACCTGCAGATCGATCTTGCGATCTTAGGTGCTAATTTGCTTTTAGTGCATCAATATTCCTGTTGCATTAATCTGTTGTGCTGTCATGGCTTATCCTCCACTATTCAGTAGTTCAAATATTCAATTCTGGCTATATCGTATGCACAAGCATGTTAACTCTATTAATCCACAATTATGGAAGGTTATCTCTCACAGTCCACATGAACTTCCTAAGGATAAGTCCAAGTGGACTCATGTCCACAAGTTGAAAAATGATGATAATGTGAGAGCTCTAAGTTTAATGAAGGCTGCAATCGGTTCTGATGATTTATCCTCTTTCTCAGATTGTAGCACTGCAAAGGAAATGTTTGATAGAGTGACTACAACACACGTGGAACAGGGAGAAGAATGTCTCATGGCAAGAAGGAGTGATCAATCAGATGAGTCCTCATCCCAGGTAAACTCTGAGACCGACATGATGATTTAGTTGCCATGCATGAGCATCTACTTAAAAAATATGAAAGAGTTAAGTCAGAAAAGAGAAAATTAAGAAAAGAGAAAAATGCTGAAATCACAAGTCTAAAGGCTGAAAATGAAAATCTAAAATCTGAACTGAAATTGAAAGAATAATTTGAAAATAAGATGATTGAAGAAAATTCTCATCTAAAAGATCAAAATAAAAGGCTAATGGTTCTTAATACTGTCTTTTCTGAAAAATGGTTGTCATTTGAAAAAGAAAAATCTACTGATAAGGAAATTCAATCTGAGAATGAATTGAAACTGAAACAGGAACTAGAAATAGTTAAAATTTTGAATGATGTCATGCAGAGACAAATTATCACATGTGAGGAAGACATAACTAATTCAGAATTGAAAATTTGTTCTCTCCAATCTGAAATAAGTAAACTTGTTCGTTCCATGTCTAAATCTATCAAGGGAAAGGAGAAAATGAATATTCCTTTGTGTGATAACGCCAGTAAATCAAGTGGAGAGCAAGGATGCAAATCCCAAATTGAAAAATCTGTTAAGAAAAAGTTGTACACTACTTTTGTTCGCAGCTCTGACATTGCAAGCTGCTCTGGGCCTCCTAAAATAACTACATCATCTGTTTTCCAATTCAAGGCCCAGAAAAATGAAGAACAAATAAAAGTTGTGAACAAGGGTAAACAAATGAGCAAAAATGGTAAGAAAAATAAGGATAAACATGTCCCTACTTGTGTCTTTAAATCTACTACCTATACTGCATCTGATGACTCAATGCATACTGCTCATAGCTCAATTAATTATCCGGATGGATCTGATAAGAGTGTTTCATGCCATTATTGTGGCAAGGTAGGCCATGTAATGGATGACTGCAGATTGTTGATTGAAGATGGACATGCAAGTGAAACAGTGCATTCGAGAAATTCATTTGGTAAAAATCATGCCACTAGGAAGTCTGATACATCTTGTCATTACTGTGGTAGGCATGGTCATTTCATGGATGCCTGTCTCATCATGAAACAAGATGATAAAATGCATGCTAGGTCTTCTGTTCATCATCACCCCAAAAGAAACATGTATGCTTCAAACCAACACATCATTTGTTATAATTGTAACAAACGTAGTCATAAAGCTGTTGAGTGTTGGTTTAGGACTTCATGGGGATATAATGGTTCAAGAGGTAAGCACCCAAGGTGTTTTGAATGTGGCAAGGGATATAATGGTTTTGACCTTGCAAGATCTTTGAATTCTGTTTCGTGATATCATCGTTATCTTTTTATTGTTTTATCATTTGTAGCATGACATTTTAAAATATAATTAAACTGTTAATCACTTATACCTGTCTGTTATTTCCTACTGGGCGTCAGCTCATAGTTGTGTTTTCCCCCTTTCCAGGCTTTTCAGGTGACGCGCTTACCGATGGGGAAGGGCAGGAGTGATGTCTTGAGTGTATCAGTTCTAGTTGTGTTTTGGAGAACATTTAGTTTCAGTTATGTCATTGAGTTTTAGTGGTTGATTATTCCAGTTGTATTAAGTTAAACTTGAGGTTATTGTATCAGTTGTGGTTTGTTAATGATCTTTTAGTTTCCATCTTGTAGCACTTGTGTATCATTTTAGATTTTGTTCCCTCTCTTGCTAGCGTGTCCCTAACTGTACGTCCCGATACTTCCGCCTTGTTCGGGGCGTGACAGTTTAGTTGGTATCAGAGCCCTAGGTTTCACATTCCTAGGTTCCCTCAGTTTAGGTTTTCTTGCATTGCATCCCAATAATCGGTATATCAAAAGGTGTTGTCCGAACGTTAGGCTATGCCTATCGGAATGGTCGCACACTTGCGCGAGTGGTCTTCGGACCGATTACCTCCGCCAGGTACCGAGTTTTGGTCGTGTCTAGGTGCATTAGATCCCTAACCTTGTAAAAGTCTAGACCTGACCTGTGAGATTGGGTAGAACTTGGGTTAAGTTCGTTTCTTAATCGTATAACTATTTATCTTGATTAAACCTAAGTAATCTATTTCCCTTGTAGATGGCAGCTGATCGTGCTGAATGGAGGAACCTGCAGCGTACAGTTCAAGGCCTTACTCAGGCCCTTCAGCAAGTAGCTCAGGCAGGAGCGGCACAACATGGCACCGGTGATCTATACCGGAACTTCCGCGGAATGAATCCGCCTAGATTCGCTGGTTCGACTGACCCTGACCAAGCCGAGCACTGGCTAGATGAGATGGGAAGAATCTTTGAAGTTATGCAATGCACCAACCAGGAGCGTGTCCTTTTGTCCACATTTCAACTGGAACATGATGCACGTACTTGGTGGGATTCTATCAAGGCAACTCTCGGTGATCGGCAAGTTATGTGGGAAGAGTTCGAAGAATTCTTCAACAGCAAGTATTTTTCTGATAGAGTGCAAGAGAAGAAAGCGGCAGAGTTCGCGGCCTTGAAACAGCGAGGTTTGTCCGTGGCAGAGTATGAGGCTCAATTTGCACGGCTTTCTCGATATGCTACACATCTCATTTCCACCGAGAAGATGAAGGCGAAGCGCTTTCTCAATGGATTGAAGCTTCATTATATCAACCAGTTGGCACCGATGGAGATTTCCACTTATTCCGAGATGGTAAGGAAAGCACAAGTTCTAGAGGATACTCTTGAGATGACGGAGAGAATCCGTGGGAAAGGCACCAAGAAAGAATTACCTACGGGTTCCGGGAGTGTCAAACCCGGGTATACCAAGAAGAGGCCTATTAGTGGACCTGGTTCGTGGAGCGGGTCCGGATCGTGGAAAGGCAAGATGCCGAGGCATGAAGACAAGAAGCCTGGCCCTATTGTTCCATTCAAGGGCGTGTGCAACTATTGTGATCGTCCGGGTCACAAGATAGAGGAGTGCTGGCGCAAGCAAGGCGCATGTTTGCGGTGTGGAAGCAAGGAGCACCGTATCCCCAATTGCCCTCTCATATCGGAGCAAGCTACATCGGCAAAACCTCTAGTCTTCAAGAAACCACAAGGCAAGCTTCAAGCTTTACATGCAGATGAAACTGGGATTTCTGATGATGGCGGACTCGTCGAAGGTACCCTTACTATAATCGATAAGCCCGCTTTTGCTCTCTTTGATACTGGTGCAACACATTCTTTTATTTCACGGAGATTTGCTAAGTCATTAGCTGTGGAACCTGTTTTGATGAATACTCCGTTAGAGATTTCAACCCCTATTGGCACTAGATCAACAATCCAGTATTTCTATCCTTCTAGTAAGGTTATGATTGGTGAACAGAACTTTCCAGCAGATTTGGTCTGCATGGATATGAAGGATTATGATGTAATCCTAGGAGCAGACTGGTTGGCCAAGTATGAGGCCAATGTTCACTGTAGTTCTAGCTCAGTGACTTTTACTGGACATTCTGGTTTATCTTTTACGGGAGTCAAGCACCATAACTCTGTACCGCTCATCTCGGCTCTTCGAGCTGATAAGCTTTTGAGGCATGGGTGTGAGGCTTTTCTAGCCTTGGTTTGTGCAACTCCTGAGCAGCAGATGGAGATCAAGGACATTCCTGTTGTCCGAAATTTTCCTGATATCTTTCCAGAAGAACTACCAGGACTTCCGCCTGAGCGGGAAGTTATCTTTTCTATTGATCTTATTCCTGGCACAGCTCCTATTTCTAAGGCTCCTTATCGTATGTCTCCTGCGGAACTAAGGGAACTGAAGCAGCAACTAATGGAATTACTCGAGAAGGGTTTTATTCGTCCTAGTACTTCTCCGTGGGGAGCCCCTGTGTTATTCGTCAGGAAGAAAGATGGTTCGATGAGGTTGTGCATTGATTATCGGCAAATAAACCAGCAGACTGTCAAGAACAAATATCCCTTGCCGAGGATTGACGAGTTATTTGACCAGATAGCGGGAGCTCAATATTTTTCTAAGATCGATCTTCGATCTGGATATCACCAGTTGCGGATTAAGGAAGAGGATATTTATAAAACGGCTTTCCGCAGCAGGTATGGTCATTTTGAATTTGTCGTTATGCCTTTTGGTCTAACGAATGCTCCAGCAGCTTTCATGCAGTTGATGAACGACATATTTCGGCCCTATCTTGATCAATGGGTCGTAGTCTTTATTGATGACATCCTGATTTATTCTAAGAATGAAGAGGAGCATGCTGAACATCTAAGAATGGCATTGCAACTATTGAAAGATCATCAGCTATATGCTAAGTTCAGTAAGTGTGAGTTCTGGCTACAAGAAGTGTCCTTTCTCGGACATATTATCACCAAGGAAGGCATTTCTGTTGATCTTTCGAAGATTGAGGCAGTGAAGAATTGGGAACAGCCTACTAGTGCAACTGAAGTTAGAAGTTTCCTAGGCCTGGCAGGCTATTACCGAAGATTTATTCAAGATTTCTCCAAGATCGCAGTACCTATGACAAGATTAACCCGTAAGGAGAATAAGTTTGATTGGTCAGATGATTGTCAGCGAAGCTTTCAGACTCTGAAGGAGTGTTTGACTACTGCACCTGTTTTGGCCTTACCTTCTGGTGAAGGAGGATTTGTTGTTTATACTGATGCTTCAGGCATTGGCTTAGGCTGTGTACTCATGCAGCATGGGAAGGTGATTGCCTATTCCTCTAGGCAGTTGAGGAAGCACGAAGATAATTATCCTGTTCATGATTTGGAACTTGCTGCAGTCGTGTTTGCTTTGAAGATATGGAGGCATTACTTGTATGGAGAAACCTTTACAGTGTTTTCGGATCATAAGAGTTTGAAGTATTTATTTTCTCAAAAGGAACTCAACATGAGGCAGCGGAGATGGTTGGAGTACTTGAAGGACTTCGACTTCTCGATTGAGTATCATCCTGGCAAAGGTAATGTTGTGGCAGATGCATTAAGCCGGAAGCCGGTAGCTAGACTGTCAAGTCTCATGTTACAAGAATGGAGATTGTTAGAACAATTATCTAGTCTGGATCTCAATATTGACAACGATCGGATCTTGATTGCTCAGATTCAACTTAAACCTGAATTATTGATAGAGATCAAGTCCTTGCAAGATAATGATCCCGAGTTAGTAGAGATCAAGGGAAACTTGAGCAGTAGACCTGACTTCATGTTGGCCGATGATGGTAGATTATTATTTAAAGGCAGAACTTGTGTTCCGGATGAGGCTACAATAAAGAACAAAATTCTTGAGGAAGCTCATAGATCCAGATATACCATTCATCCTGGAGGCACTAAGATGTACCGAGATTTGAAAAGGTCCTTTTGGTGGTCGAATATGAAAAGAGAAGTTGCAGATTTTGTGAGCAGATGTTTGGTATGTCAGCAAGTTAAGGCCGAACATTTCAGACCAGCAGGGAAATTGAAACCACTCGACATACCCCAATGGAAGTGGGAAAGCATTGGCATGGATTTCATTATGGGTCTACCTAGGACTCGTGGTGGATTTGATGCGATATGGGTGATTGTCGATCGTTTGACAAAGTCGGCTCATTTCTTACCAATTAAGTCCAAGTGGACGATTGATGTATTGGCTGCTTTGTATATAAAGGAAGTGGTGAGATTGCATGGTATTCCAGTGAATATAGTATCTGATCGAGACCCCAGATTTACTTCACATTTCTGGAAAGGACTGCAAGAGTCTTTGGGTACTCGTCTGAATTTCAGTACTGCTTTTCATCCACAGACAGATGGACAGACTGAAAGAACCAATCAGATAGTGGAAGATATGTTGCGAGCTTGCATGATTGATTTCGGTGGTAATTGGAGTGAGCATTTGGCATTAATTGAATTCGCCTACAATAACAGCTATCAGTCTAGCATTCAGATGGCTCCTTTTGAAGCACTATATGGTAGAAGTTGTCGTTCCCCGTTGTGTTGGGACGAGGTAGGTAAGAAACAGTGGCTTGGACCAGATCTTGTTTCGGAATCATCACAGAACATCCGTGTTATCCGAGACCGGTTACAGGTAGCCCAGTCAAGACAAAAGAGTTATGCCGACAACAGGAGAAGAGCATTGGAATTTCAGGTTGGCGAGCATGTGTTCTTAAAGGTCTCTCCGACGAGAGGGATTCGGAGATTTGGCATTCACGGTAAGCTGAGTCCGAGATACATAGGCCCATTCGAGATTCTAGATAGAGTGGGAGAGGTGGCATACAGACTGGCTTTACCACCGCATTTGTCTGGCGTACACAATGTTTTCCATGTGTCTATGTTACGAAAATATGTGTACGACCCCACTCATATCATTCAGCAGGTGGATTTTGAACTGAAGGAAGATTTGACCTATGAGGAAATACCTGTCAAGATTCTGGATCGGAAGCAACAACAACTCCGGAATCGTTCGATACCGATGGTCAAGATTCAGTGGAGTCGGCGTGGGACCGAAGAGGCTACATGGGAATCTGAAGAGACTATGCGAAAGCGTTATCCCGATCTATTCTAGGTGAGCGATCTTTTTCTACTCTCAGTTTTAGTGCAGTGAATTTGGAGGACCAAATTCCTTTAAGTAGGGGAGGGTGTAAGACCCCAAATTCTTTAAAAATTTATTTAAAAAGTTATTTGCAATTATTTAGAATTTATTTGAAGTTATTCGAATTAATGAGAATTATCCAAATTAATTAGATTAATTAATTAATTAATAGAATAAGTCATTTTTCAACTATTTTATTAAAACCCCCAAAAATCACATCTTGTAGAACTAATTTTGTTTAGCAACTTTGTCTTCTATAATTAAGCCTAAGAAAATCATTTATTACGCCGAATTAGTGAACTTAGTCTTCCGAACTTAATATTTAATTAATTACGGAATAGTATAAGTAATAATTCGACTATCTCAGAAAAATCTGTAAAAATAGTAAATAGATTAATATTGATGTAGATAACAACTTTTCCTTCTAGCTTTAAGCCATGGTAAATCCGTGGTAAGATCTATTTAGAATTCAAACCCAAATGTGCACACTTTTGACTCATACCTAACCCTTAGATTAAAACGCGAAATTCGACCTCTATACTCAACCAAATGATCTGAAATCAGGGGCAAATGGAAGGCCACAATGTAAGGAACATTTACCCTCAATCAATTTGAGGTAAACTTAGCCCCAAAACATGCTGCCGACATAGTTTGGTCAAGTCTAGGATTTCGGCGCCGTTTCTAAACACGCGGCTTGCAGCAGCAAATACTCCCAATTCCGAAGGCTCCAGAAGCTCTATGAGCTATCAAAATGAAGCCCTACGAGTCTTCTTTCATTTGGCTGCTGTGGGGTTCGCTGAAATTTCGGATCTGAGGAGATCTAGTTCGATTTGTGGAGGTCGGTCAGTAGGCCGTTGGCTTCTCTTCATCCTTCTTTGATCCATCGATTGAGGTAGGAATTCTCAACCAAATCTTGATCATAAGTATAGCAAATTGTTCCTCTCATCGAGCTCTATCCATTGGTGGCAAAAGCCCCAATTTTCATTAGGTATCCGTGGAGAAATCGAGCTTTTGGTGAGGTGCTGTCCAAGTGTTCTTCATCCTAGGGTTTCGAGTTTTCTCTCTCCGATTTGAGGTAGGATCTAACAACCAAATTCTAATTAATTCACATGAAGTAATAAGCATGTTATTATCTTTCATTTAACGTAGAAAGCCCCAAATTCCACTGAGCATGCCATCGTGAATTTCGATTTTTGTAGAAGCATATCTAGAACATGTTTCATATAGTTTCCTTTAAGCCAGAGCTTGATTTCGGGCTAATTTTGAGCCCTGTAACTTGATCTTCATGTTGCATATCATACATGGTTGGATTCGTAATCGAGTTAGCTTTCTTTTGACACCTAAAGCCCTAAATTCTATTGAGTATGTTAAGAGAATTGCATGATTTAGTAGAAGTAGGTCAGAAACTAGGGTTTTCATGTATTGATCATGTATAAGTTGAGATTTAATCGATTTCTGTGAAAATTCATATTTTTAAACTCATGTATTATGACCCTAGAATGTCTATTAGGATTCTTAGATCATATGGTTTTGATTTCAACTCAATTGGACCCCATTTGGATGAGTTTATGTGGTTTCCGGAAGCAACATTCGTTGCTGTTCTTGCAGGGGTCGATCCCAGGGGTCGACCCATTTTCTGGGCAGCCCTGCAGGCCCGAGGGTCGACCCCAGGGGTCGACCCATCAGCTCCCTGCATGATGTAGGGGTCGACCCCAGGGGTCGACCCATCTGAAGGAAATGGAGGGGGGTCGACCCCAGGGGTCGACCCATTCAGCTTCCAGACCCCAATTTTTCAGGGGTCGACCCCAAGGGTCGACCCGTACACCAGAAAACCCGTTTTCTTCGTTTTTCGAACCGAAAATGGATCCGAATCAATGGGAAATCAACCCATTTAACTTAGACCCATTGAAATTATATGTTTGAAGAACTTTTGATCTATTCATGTACCCCTCTTGATTTCAAATTTGGATGGGTTCCTACATGCAAACTTAGCATAAAAACGCACCGTTTACCATCTTCATTTCAATGCATACAAGATTAAATAGAAACTCACTTAATTAATGATTAATGGTGTAACTAAATCTCTGTTAATACATTCTTTTTCACTCCTGTGAGAGCTTGTTCTTTACCTTGATAACTTGTTCTAGCTTGTTGGCACTTTGGCTAATACAAATGATAATGGTTAAGCATGATATCTTAACTTGGTGATTAGGATTAATATGTTGATTAGCTTGTTTGATTGCTGCTGTTTTACAGTAGCGCAACATGATTAACTCTGTTTGTGACTTGATTTCAATCTCTTGATAATTATACTTACCTTGGAATTCTGGAAATGAATCTCTTTCCTACTTGATGTTGTTATTGCTACTTAGCTTAAACCTTGGAATCCTGGCCATAAACTGTGGAAGTCTAGATTCGTGGGATCTTTGATCCAAAAGAAATCAATGCCTGGCAAACAAATAAGGGCTCGGTCTGGTCCTGGGAAGAGCGCCCGAACACTACGTGTACCCCCGGGGAGGTGAATGACTAGGTGTGGCATTTGGCACCAGTACTTGACATGTGTTAAATCTAGGACTGTCCACTACTCACTACTCTTTCCACTACTCTCTATATTACTTGCTACTACGTTTCACTTTCCACTCTTTACTGTTCTATACTCTACTTGTGGTTACTCTACTTGTTGATTACTTGGAGGTGGAAATGAAAATACATGCGTGCCTGACATGACTAGAATTGACTTGAGATGGCCAACTTCTTATCGTTATCTCCTGTAGTAAATTCTTGTCTTACCATTCTATTCATTATATTTCTTGACCTTGCAAGATCTTTGAATTCTGTTTCGTGATATCATCGTTATCTTTTTATTGTTTTATCATTTGTAGCATGACATTTTAAAATATAATTAAACTGTTAATCACTTATACCTGTCTGTTATTTCCTACTGGGCGTCAGCTCATAGTTGTGTTTTCCCCCTTTCCAGGCTTTTCAGGTGACGCGCTTACCGATGGGGAAGGGCAGGAGTGATGTCTTGAGTGTATCAGTTCTAGTTGTGTTTTGGAGAACATTTAGTTTCAGTTATGTCATTGAGTTTTAGTGGTTGATTATTCCAGTTGTATTAAGTTAAACTTGAGGTTATTGTATCAGTTGTGGTTTGTTAATGATCTTTTAGTTTCCATCTTGTAGCACTTGTGTATCATTTTAGATTTTGTTCCCTCTCTTGCTAGCGTGTCCCTAACTGTACGTCCCGATACTTCCGCCTTGTTCGGGGCGTGACAGTTTAGTTGGTATCAGAGCCCTAGGTTTCACATTCCTAGGTTCCCTCAGTTTAGGTTTTCTTGCATTGCATCCCAATAATCGGTATATCAAAAGGTGTTGTCCGAACGTTAGGCTATGCCTATCGGAATGGTCGCACACTTGCGCGAGTGGTCTTCGGACCGATTACCTCCGCCAGGTACCGAGTTTTGGTCGTGTCTAGGTGCATTAGATCCCTAACCTTGTAAAAGTCTAGACCTGACCTGTGAGATTGGGTAGAACTTGGGTTAAGTTCGTTTCTTAATCGTATAACTATTTATCTTGATTAAACCTAAGTAATCTATTTCCCTTGTAGATGGCAGCTGATCGTGCTGAATGGAGGAACCTGCAGCGTACAGTTCAAGGCCTTACTCAGGCCCTTCAGCAAGTAGCTCAGGCAGGAGCGGCACAACATGGCACCGGTGATCTATACCGGAACTTCCGCGGAATGAATCCGCCTAGATTCGCTGGTTCGACTGACCCTGACCAAGCCGAGCACTGGCTAGATGAGATGGGAAGAATCTTTGAAGTTATGCAATGCACCAACCAGGAGCGTGTCCTTTTGTCCACATTTCAACTGGAACATGATGCACGTACTTGGTGGGATTCTATCAAGGCAACTCTCGGTGATCGGCAAGTTATGTGGGAAGAGTTCGAAGAATTCTTCAACAGCAAGTATTTTTCTGATAGAGTGCAAGAGAAGAAAGCGGCAGAGTTCGCGGCCTTGAAACAGCGAGGTTTGTCCGTGGCAGAGTATGAGGCTCAATTTGCACGGCTTTCTCGATATGCTACACATCTCATTTCCACCGAGAAGATGAAGGCGAAGCGCTTTCTCAATGGATTGAAGCTTCATTATATCAACCAGTTGGCACCGATGGAGATTTCCACTTATTCCGAGATGGTAAGGAAAGCACAAGTTCTAGAGGATACTCTTGAGATGACGGAGAGAATCCGTGGGAAAGGCACCAAGAAAGAATTACCTACGGGTTCCGGGAGTGTCAAACCCGGGTATACCAAGAAGAGGCCTATTAGTGGACCTGGTTCGTGGAGCGGGTCCGGATCGTGGAAAGGCAAGATGCCGAGGCATGAAGACAAGAAGCCTGGCCCTATTGTTCCATTCAAGGGCGTGTGCAACTATTGTGATCGTCCGGGTCACAAGATAGAGGAGTGCTGGCGCAAGCAAGGCGCATGTTTGCGGTGTGGAAGCAAGGAGCACCGTATCCCCAATTGCCCTCTCATATCGGAG
This sequence comes from Amorphophallus konjac, assembly GCA_022559845.1. Taxonomy (NCBI): domain Eukaryota; kingdom Viridiplantae; phylum Streptophyta; class Magnoliopsida; order Alismatales; family Araceae; genus Amorphophallus; species Amorphophallus konjac. Next base: position 13,629 of record JAHNEJ010003119.1, read on the forward strand.
CAAGCTACATCGGCAAAACCTCTAGTCTTCAAGAAACCACAAGGCAAGCTTCAAGCTTTACATGCAGATGAAACTGGGATTTCTGATGATGGCGGACTCGTCGAAGGTACCCTTACTATAATCGATAAGCCCGCTTTTGCTCTCTTTGATACTGGTGCAACACATTCTTTTATTTCACGGAGATTTGCTAAGTCATTAGCTGTGGAACCTGTTTTGATGAATACTCCGTTAGAGATTTCAACCCCTATTGGCACTAGATCAACAATCCAGTATTTCTATCCTTCTAGTAAGGTTATGATTGGTGAACAGAACTTTCCAGCAGATTTGGTCTGCATGGATATGAAGGATTATGATGTAATCCTAGGAGCAGACTGGTTGGCCAAGTATGAGGCCAATGTTCACTGTAGTTCTAGCTCAGTGACTTTTACTGGACATTCTGGTTTATCTTTTACGGGAGTCAAGCACCATAACTCTGTACCGCTCATCTCGGCTCTTCGAGCTGATAAGCTTTTGAGGCATGGGTGTGAGGCTTTTCTAGCCTTGGTTTGTGCAACTCCTGAGCAGCAGATGGAGATCAAGGACATTCCTGTTGTCCGAAATTTTCCTGATATCTTTCCAGAAGAACTACCAGGACTTCCGCCTGAGCGGGAAGTTATCTTTTCTATTGATCTTATTCCTGGCACAGCTCCTATTTCTAAGGCTCCTTATCGTATGTCTCCTGCGGAACTAAGGGAACTGAAGCAGCAACTAATGGAATTACTCGAGAAGGGTTTTATTCGTCCTAGTACTTCTCCGTGGGGAGCCCCTGTGTTATTCGTCAGGAAGAAAGATGGTTCGATGAGGTTGTGCATTGATTATCGGCAAATAAACCAGCAGACTGTCAAGAACAAATATCCCTTGCCGAGGATTGACGAGTTATTTGACCAGATAGCGGGAGCTCAATATTTTTCTAAGATCGATCTTCGATCTGGATATCACCAGTTGCGGATTAAGGAAGAGGATATTTATAAAACGGCTTTCCGCAGCAGGTATGGTCATTTTGAATTTGTCGTTATGCCTTTTGGTCTAACGAATGCTCCAGCAGCTTTCATGCAGTTGATGAACGACATATTTCGGCCCTATCTTGATCAATGGGTCGTAGTCTTTATTGATGACATCCTGATTTATTCTAAGAATGAAGAGGAGCATGCTGAACATCTAAGAATGGCATTGCAACTATTGAAAGATCATCAGCTATATGCTAAGTTCAGTAAGTGTGAGTTCTGGCTACAAGAAGTGTCCTTTCTCGGACATATTATCACCAAGGAAGGCATTTCTGTTGATCTTTCGAAGATTGAGGCAGTGAAGAATTGGGAACAGCCTACTAGTGCAACTGAAGTTAGAAGTTTCCTAGGCCTGGCAGGCTATTACCGAAGATTTATTCAAGATTTCTCCAAGATCGCAGTACCTATGACAAGATTAACCCGTAAGGAGAATAAGTTTGATTGGTCAGATGATTGTCAGCGAAGCTTTCAGACTCTGAAGGAGTGTTTGACTACTGCACCTGTTTTGGCCTTACCTTCTGGTGAAGGAGGATTTGTTGTTTATACTGATGCTTCAGGCATTGGCTTAGGCTGTGTACTCATGCAGCATGGGAAGGTGATTGCCTATTCCTCTAGGCAGTTGAGGAAGCACGAAGATAATTATCCTGTTCATGATTTGGAACTTGCTGCAGTCGTGTTTGCTTTGAAGATATGGAGGCATTACTTGTATGGAGAAACATTTACAGTGTTTTCGGATCATAAGAGTTTGAAGTATTTATTTTCTCAAAAGGAACTCAACATGAGGCAGCGGAGATGGTTGGAGTACTTGAAGGACTTCGACTTCTCGATTGAGTATCATCCTGGCAAAGGTAATGTTGTGGCAGATGCATTAAGCCGGAAGCCGGTAGCTAGACTGTCAAGTCTCATGTTACAAGAATGGAGATTGTTAGAACAATTATCTAGTCTGGATCTCAATATTGACAACGATCGGATCTTGATTGCTCAGATTCAACTTAAACCTGAATTATTGATAGAGATCAAGTCCTTGCAAGATAATGATCCCGAGTTAGTAGAGATCAAGGGAAACTTGAGCAGTAGACCTGACTTCATGTTGGCCGATGATGGTAGATTATTATTTAAAGGCAGAACTTGTGTTCCGGATGAGGCTACAATAAAGAACAAAATTCTTGAGGAAGCTCATAGATCCAGATATACCATTCATCCTGGAGGCACTAAGATGTACCGAGATTTGAAAAGGTCCTTTTGGTGGTCGAATATGAAAAGAGAAGTTGCAGATTTTGTGAGCAGATGTTTGGTATGTCAGCAAGTTAAGGCCGAACATTTCAGACCAGCAGGGAAATTGAAACCACTCGACATACCCCAATGGAAGTGGGAAAGCATTGGCATGGATTTCATTATGGGTCTACCTAGGACTCGTGGTGGATTTGATGCGATATGGGTGATTGTCGATCGTTTGACAAAGTCGGCTCATTTCTTACCAATTAAGTCCAAGTGGACGATTGATGTATTGGCTGCTTTGTATATAAAGGAAGTGGTGAGATTGCATGGTATTCCAGTGAATATAGTATCTGATCGAGACCCCAGATTTACTTCACATTTCTGGAAAGGACTGCAAGAGTCTTTGGGTACTCGTCTGAATTTCAGTACTGCTTTTCATCCACAGACAGATGGACAGACTGAAAGAACCAATCAGATAGTGGAAGATATGTTGCGAGCTTGCATGATTGATTTCGGTGGTAATTGGAGTGAGCATTTGGCATTAATTGAATTCGCCTACAATAACAGCTATCAGTCTAGCATTCAGATGGCTCCTTTTGAAGCACTATATGGTAGAAGTTGTCGTTCCCCGTTGTGTTGGGACGAGGTAGGTGAGAAACAGTGGCTTGGACCAGATCTTGTTTCGGAATCATCACAGAACATCCGTGTTATCCGAGACCGGTTACAGGTAGCCCAGTCAAGACAAAAGAGTTATGCCGACAACAGGAGAAGAGCATTGGAATTTCAGGTTGGCGAGCATGTGTTCTTAAAGGTCTCTCCGACGAGAGGGATTCGGAGATTTGGCATTCACGGTAAGCTGAGTCCGAGATACATAGGCCCATTCGAGATTCTAGATAGAGTGGGAGAGGTGGCATACAGACTGGCTTTACCACCGCATTTGTCTGGCGTACACAATGTTTTCCATGTGTCTATGTTACGAAAATATGTGTACGACCCCACTCATATCATTCAGCAGGTGGATTTTGAACTGAAGGAAGATTTGACCTATGAGGAAATACCTGTCAAGATTCTGGATCGGAAGCAACAACAACTCCGGAATCGTTCGATACCGATGGTCAAGATTCAGTGGAGTCGGCGTGGGACCGAAGAGGCTACATGGGAATCTGAAGAGACTATGCGAAAGCGTTATCCCGATCTATTCTAGGTGAGCGATCTTTTTCTACTCTCAGTTTTAGTGCAGTGAATTTGGAGGACCAAATTCCTTTAAGTAGGGGAGGGTGTAAGACCCCAAATTCTTTAAAAATTTATTTAAAAAGTTATTTGCAATTATTTAGAATTTATTTGAAGTTATTCGAATTAATGAGAATTATCCAAATTAATTAGATTAATTAATTAATTAATAGAATAAGTCATTTTTCAACTATTTTATTAAAACCCCCAAAAATCACATCTTGTAGAACTAATTTTGTTTAGCAACTTTGTCTTCTATAATTAAGCCTAAGAAAATCATTTATTACGCCGAATTAGTGAACTTAGTCTTCCGAACTTAATATTTAATTAATTACGGAATAGTATAAGTAATAATTCGACTATCTCAGAAAAATCTATAAAAATAGTAAATAGATTAATATTGATGTAGATAACAACTTTTCCTTCTAGCTTTAAGCCATGGTAAATCCGTGGTAAGATCTATTTAGAATTCAAACCCAAATGTGCACACTTTTGACTCATACCTAACCCTTAGATTAAAACGCGAAATTCGACCTCCATACTCAACCAAATGATCTGAAATCAGGGGCAAATGGAAGGCCACAATGTAAGGAACATTTACCCTCAATCAATTTGAGGTAAACTTAGCCCCAAAACATGCTGCCGACATAGTTTGGTCAAGTCTAGGATTTCGGCGCCGTTTCTAAACACGCGGCTTGCAGCAGCAAATACTCCCAATTCCGAAGGCTCCAGAAGCTCTATGAGCTATCAAAATGAAGCCCTACGAGTCTTCTTTCATTTGGCTGCTGTGGGGTTCGCTGAAATTTCGGATCTGAGGAGATCTAGTTCGATTTGTGGAGGTCGGTCAGTAGGCCGTTGGCTTCTCTTCATCCTTCTTTGATCCATCGATTGAGGTAGGAATTCTCAACCAAATCTTGATCATAAGTATAGCAAATTGTTCCTCTCATCGAGCTCTATCCATTGGTGGCAAAAGCCCCAATTTTCATTAGGTATCCGTGGAGAAATCGAGCTTTTGGTGAGGTGCTGTCCAAGTGTTCTTCATCCTAGGGTTTCGAGTTTTCTCTCTCCGATTTGAGGTAGGATCTAACAACCAAATTCTAATTAATTCACATGAAGTAATAAGCATGTTATTATCTTTCATTTAACGTAGAAAGCCCCAAATTCCACTGAGCATGCCATCGTGAATTTCGATTTTTGTAGAAGCATATCTAGAACATGTTTCATATAGTTTCCTTTAAGCCAGAGCTTGATTTCGGGCTAATTTTGAGCCCTGTAACTTGATCTTCATGTTGCATATCATACATGGTTGGATTCGTAATCGAGTTAGCTTTCTTTTGACACCTAAAGCCCTAAATTCTATTGAGTATGTTAAGAGAATTGCATGATTTAGTAGAAGTAGGTCAGAAACTAGGGTTTTCATGTATTGATCATGTATAAGTTGAGATTTAATCGATTTCTGTGAAAATTCATATTTTTAAACTCATGTATTATGACCCTAGAATGTCTATTAGGATTCTTAGATCATATGGTTTTGATTTCAACTCAATTGGACCCCATTTGGATGAGTTTATGTGGTTTCCGGAAGCAACATTCGTTGCTGTTCTTGCAGGGGTCGATCCCAGGGGTCGACCCATTTTCTGGGCAGCCCTGCAGGCCCGAGGGTCGACCCCAGGGGTCGACCCATCAGCTCCCTGCATGATGTAGGGGTCGACCCCAGGGGTCGACCCATCTGAAGGAAATGGAGGGGGGTCGACCCCAGGGGTCGACCCATTCAGCTTCCAGACCCCAATTTTTCAGGGGTCGACCCCAAGGGTCGACCCGTACACCAGAAAACCCGTTTTCTTCGTTTTTCGAACCGAAAATGGATCCGAATCAATGGGAAATCAACCCATTTAACTTAGACCCATTGAAATTATATGTTTGAAGAACTTTTGATCTATTCATGTACCCCTCTTGATTTCAAATTTGGATGGGTTCCTACATGCAAACTTAGCATAAAAACGCACCGTTTACCATCTTCATTTCAATGCATACAAGATTAAATAGAAACTCACTTAATTAATGATTAATGGTGTAACTAAATCTCTGTTAATACATTCTTTTTCACTCCTGTGAGAGCTTGTTCTTTACCTTGATAACTTGTTCTAGCTTGTTGGCACTTTGGCTAATACAAATGATAATGGTTAAGCATGATATCTTAACTTGGTGATTAGGATTAATATGTTGATTAGCTTGTTTGATTGCTGCTGTTTTACAGTAGCGCAACATGATTAACTCTGTTTGTGACTTGATTTCAATCTCTTTGATAATTATACTTACCTTGGAATTCTGGAAATGAATCTCTTTCCTACTTGATGTTGTTATTGCTACTTAGCTTAAACCTTGGAATCCTGGCCATAAACTGTGGAAGTCTAGATTCGTGGGATCTTTGATCCAAAAGAAATCAATGCCTGGCAAACAAATAAGGGCTCGGTCTGGTCCTGGGAAGAGCGCCCGAACACTACGTGTACCCCCGGGGAGGTGAATGACTAGGTGTGGCATTTGGCACCAGTACTTGACATGTGTTAAATCTAGGACTGTCCACTACTCACTACTCTTTCCACTACTCTCTATATTACTTGCTACTACGTTTCACTTTCCACTCTTTACTGTTCTATACTCTACTTGTGGTTACTCTACTTGTTGATTACTTGGAGGTGGAAATGAAAATACATGCGTGCCTGACATGACTAGAATTGACTTGAGATGGCCAACTTCTTATCGTTATCTCCTGTAGTAAATTCTTGTCTTACCATTCTATTCATTATATTTCTTGACCTTGCAAGATCTTTGAATTCTGTTTCGTGATATCATCGTTATCTTTTTATTGTTTTATCATTTGTAGCATGACATTTTAAAATATAATTAAACTGTTAATCACTTATACCTGTCTGTTATTTCCTACTGGGCGTCAGCTCATAGTTGTGTTTTCCCCCTTTCCAGGCTTTTCAGGTGACGCGCTTACCGATGGGGAAGGGCAGGAGTGATGTCTTGAGTGTATCAGTTCTAGTTGTGTTTTGGAGAACATTTAGTTTCAGTTATGTCATTGAGTTTTAGTGGTTGATTATTCCAGTTGTATTAAGTTAAACTTGAGGTTATTGTATCAGTTGTGGTTTGTTAATGATCTTTTAGTTTCCATCTTGTAGCACTTGTGTATCATTTTAGATTTTGTTCCCTCTCTTGCTAGCGTGTCCCTAACTGTACGTCCCGATACTTCCGCCTTGTTCGGGGCGTGACACTTTCAGGGGGAGTTAATTGCATGTCCTTGCATAGCATTCAGTGTTGAGTCTTTGCATGCATATAGTTAATTGCATTGCATTTTACTGCATTGAAAATACCAAAAAGGATAATTGAATGCATAGTGTCAGGAGGAGTCAATACAATGCATGAAAGCAGTCATGTGCATACATTTATGTCAGAGTTTATTGCATGTAAACTTTGAACATCCTGGAACTTGCCTGACCTCCTGATATCTTGCCTTGTGTGTATATCCCTTTCATTGATTCTATTTGACCAAACCGTGATCATAATTTGAAAACGTTGAGCTTCAAAATCTCTCCTATCAATTGGTAACAATTGGTATCATTTGATATCAGAATTATTTCAGTCCTTCATGAAGATTTCAATGGGCTATCTCGATCATAAATCTGAAAAAATCTTGAACTAGAAATCTTTTATTATACGCTTTTATGAATGTCTGAAATAACTCATGTGGTTTAAGCTTAATGTATTCATGGAGTTTAACTTCAAAATCTCTTAACATATCTGAATCATGTTTAATAAATCTTAACCAACTGTTTCATGCTATGTCTTGCAAAAACTTCTGAAATCTGCACTTTTGAATACATGACTTTATTTGGTTAAGTACATGAGATTAATATTGTTTTGAAGCAAATGAATGTTTCTGAATTGTCTAAAGGGTAAAGTAATTGTCAGAGCAATGACCTTGGTCACTGAGAAACACATGTCCAAAGGATTGTGTCATGAGGTGCCTTAGTTAACTCTGTAAGAATTCATTGAAAATCAGGTAGAGCAATGGCATGCACACTGAGAAATACAATTCACTCATTAAAAATTGAGTTGTAGTGTGTCATGATGTGTAAATGCTAACTCTGTTCACATAAGGCATGACAGTTAGTCACACTAAGGGCTTAGGGATATTGGCCTCTGATCAAGGTATATCCTCTAGTTACAAGATGTGTACTGAACTAGAGTGCACGTAAAATTTGTAGCAAGGAAAATTGTTGAATAAATTGAAATATCTGAATATTGATGCCAAAATCAAATTGCTACAACCCTAGACAAAATCATATGACTTCATAATTGCTTGATTTCAATACAGATGCATGTAATTGCGAAAGAAGTCAATAAGTTTGATTGTGTAAGAGAAAGGGAGATTTATCAAGATAAATATGCGGGCTTGGTTCATATTTATTAAACCATGGTTTTAGATATCAATACAGAATTTTATTGATAAACTCTGCATACATCATGTTTAAACCATGATGTTCAATAAATGTCATTCATAAGCCCTTATGATAGAAGACTTTGAAAACTTATGCTTTAGATTTATGAGATTGATATCTCTTTGAAAATCAGGCTGAACTTCTTGTGTTTGGAACATCCTTGAAAAATCTGTTAATTGAAACTCTTCTGCTCATGGTATTGACTCATTAACCTGAACTTCTTCTTGTTTGCCCCTGTGGTCTCCTTCTCATAAGAGTCCACTTATTGAGGGGGAGCTTCCATGTCATGCATCACTTGCATATCAATTGGCATCTCTTCAGGGGGAGCATTCCTTGTCATGTTGAATCATGTTCATATCATTTGTGACCTTGCATTCATATACTCAGGGGGGAGTATTGCATTTCTTGTTGCATCTGCATTTTTGCATTTAACCCTTCCCATGGTTTATTTTGATTACACCAAAGGAGGAGATTGTTTGCCAAAGAGAGAGAATATCATTCAATCAGTGCATGCAGATTTCTTTTGATCTTCTCTAATTCATGCTTTTGCTGAAACTATTAAAGGGGGAGAATCATGTTCTTGCAAGGGGGAGAATTTGACTGAACGTTTATACATGCTTTAATTTCTCAAATTATTTTTTTTTTGATGAAGTCAAAGGGGGAGAATAATTTGAGTCTTCAGAATGCCTCACATCATCAGAATGACTCAATATATTGAAAGTGTTGCCATCATCAAAAAGGGGGAGATTGTTGTGCCCCTGTGATTTGATGATGGTTTTGATGATTGATTTGGTTTTGATGATTGGTTGTTGATGTGAGTTAATCAAATGTTCAGTCATCTTGCTGCTCAGTTTAGATTAACATATTTGATGTTCAGTCATGCTACATGTTAAACTGATGCATAAAGCATTCATTGCTGTGGTTTTGATGATTGGTGTTTGATGTTAATTACTGTGAGTCATTTTGTTGTGTAAGTCATTGCATTTAAAGTTCAGACTGTTTATCTCCTGCATAAAGCTTTCACATGCATTACTTGTTCAAGTGTAAACTCTGTCAGCATTGTCTGGACATACACATCGACTGTTCATGCGAAGTCTAGACATTCTGATCAAGTTTGTACATTGGTCTTTGCATATGCATTCATAAAGTATATACACTCTTCGGTTGACTTCAACTGAAGTCTGTACATCGGCATGCATTACATCAAGTGTGTACATTACATAGCATGTTGCGTCTAAGTCTATACATCACTGTAGCATGCATTTCATGAAGTCTATACATTCTCCGTGTTCGCACGCGTTCAGCTTAAAGTCTGTACAGCCCACACTCATAGCTAAGTCTATACATTGGCATGAAGCATCTCTTGATGTATGTACATCAAGAGATGAACCTTGAAGTCTATACACTGATTCACTGATTCATCGCCTTTGGGCATCAAAGTCCATACATTGGACTGTTCTCCAAAGTCTGTACATTGGCTTCACATCTTCAAGTCTGTACAGCCGTTAGCATTGGATTTCATGTCTAGACATTGCACTGTAGCATCCATCGTCTTCGTGTTGTTTTAGTGTCTATGTCTTCGTGTTATGTCAACGTCTTCGTGTTGTTTTTGTTGATCATCTTCGTGCTGTTTCTATACTCAACGTCTTCGTGTTGTTTTTGCATTCGTGTCTCCGTGTTGTTTACTGTAGCAGCTCGATTTGTTCTGATGAACTTCGAGTCGTTTCCCAGTGAACCCTGTGTCGCTTCACCTCGTGCTGTTCTCATCGTCTTAGTGTTACTTTCACTTCGTGTTGTTTTCAACCCATGTCAATTACTGTTCTATCTTCGTGTTGTTTTCACTACGTGTCGATTTCTGTTCTCATCGTATTAGTGTTGTTTTCACTTCGTGTCAACTTCACTTCGTGTCGTTGACAGTCCGTGTTGTTTCACCTCGTGTCTTTCTTGTGTTGAAACCATACTTCGTGTTGGTTTCTGTTCTCGACTTCGTGTCGTTGTCAGTCTGTGTCATTTTTACCTCGTGTTGTTTTATAACCTCACTTCGTGTCATTCTCTTCGTTGTGTCTGTTCTGTCACAGTGTATCTCGTGTCATTCTTTTCTTTACTTCGTGCTGTAGTCATCGTATGTATCTCGTGTCGTTCTTCTTATTACCTCGTACTGTTTTCATCGTCTTCGTGTCATTATCTTTGTAGTGTCATCTCTGTTACAGTATGTATCTCGTGTCGTTCTCTCCTTACTTCATGCTGTTCTCATCCTACCTCGTGTCGTTCTTTTTGTAGTGATTGTTTTGTTACAGTGACTTCGTGTCGTTCTCATTGTAGTGTTTGTTTTTGTCACTACTGAATGTTGTGTCATTCTCAGTGCATCCAGAACTGCTACCACATACCTCGTGCAGCTTTAGTTATTGTGGCCCTCAGTTTTAATGGTTTGTATCTCCTTGTAGGTTCGAGGAAGAACATTCCCAAGTGACTGGGCAGCACGTGATCCGAGGCTGGAATGAAGCCTGCTGAGAGACTGCCACGTGGTCCGAATACTTAGGGCTGGAAATGTGGAGGTCACACGTCGGGGCTGATGCTGCTGCTGCTGCTATATATATGAGCCTTCTTCCACAGAAGAAGATCGATCGAGTTGGCGAGAAGAAAAGTCCATATAGAGAGCCACGATCCAGAGAAAAAGGAGAAGAAGAGAAGAAGAGCAGAAGGAGAAGAAGAGAAAGAGAGAGATAGAAGTGTGAGTCAAAGAGAATAGAGGAGCAGAGATTGAGAGAGTAAAAAGATTAGGAGAGCATAAGAGAAAGAAAGAGAGATAGAGAGTGACCGAGAGAGCTCGTGAAGAAGAAGGAAGAAGTTGCTTGAAGATCTGTCTTCACTGGACCGTGGATCAAATCCAGGCCAGTCAGCTCCGTTGAGAGTCACATTGTGCATTTCGTGTTTCAGCTTTCTGTTTGCTGAAGTTATTTTCGTTTATTGTTTTTCCTTTGTTTTCTGGTTTGCTGTGCTTTCCGATACTCTGTAGAGAGGTCGGGGTTCCTCCTGTGGATTAGGAGAAGGGAGATCTGATCTCTGGTTGCAAGTAGCTGGGAGCTACTTGTGGGTTCCCTCCGGTTTGGAGGAAGGGAGACTTGTCTCCGGTTCTGGACTTGTGGATTGCAAGTTATGGGGTCCCTCCGGTTGGAGGAAGAGAGGTCTTCGACCTCTGGTTTGCTGGTGACTGGAAGTCACCGGTTGGTTCCCTCCTGGTCTGGAGGAACAGGGGAGGTTGTTCCCCTGGTCAAGCTGTGTGGCAGCACCTGTTGCAGACTGAGTCTGCGATTTCTAGCGTGAGCTAGTGGAAGCCACACTCGGGTTGAGTGTGGGGTGGATGTAGGTCTACTGGACCGAACCACCTAAAAACCCCTTGTGCGCTGTGGTTTGATTTGGCTATTTGTGTTTCCGCTAGATGTTTGCATAGGGGCGCTCCTAGTATGTGCTTACAGGTTGAGTAAATGAGTTGATCAGATTTTGTTCTGAGTGTTTTAATCTGTCAAGAGAGCGATCTTCTAGTTGAGCTATTGTTTTATTAGCACTCTAGTGATCTCACCGTGTGTTTATTTAGTTTGGCAACTGCTCATTAGCTTTCAAGTTTGTTTAGTTTGCGAACTAGCATTTTTAGTGAGCACAAGACTTTTAAATTGGGCATTATTCCTAGCAGGATACATTCACCCCCCTCTGTATCCGTGCCTAGCACCCTAACACATTCTTCCCTTCCCCCACCTTAGAACACCCCCTCCTAGACCCCCTCACAGCCCGGGCTTTCCCCACACTCATCCACCCCCATTTCCCCTCCCATATACCCCATTCCCCCCCATCATCATCAACCTACAGCTCTCAACTGAAGATCTACAGCAGAGTAGCAGCTTGCAGCAGCCACCACGATCACCTTCGGACGAGTTTGAAGACCCAAGAGCCATCGTCGGAAGCATCTGCCAGTCGCCTTCGCAACCGAAGTGGTTTCGTCTTCTTCCGATCTCCGAGCCATCCTGGAGGTCCATTCTTCCACAGCTGCGCGGTTCTGCCTCGGCTAAGGACCTGAACCAGTTTTGAAGCTCTGCCATGACGGACCCTGAAAGAATCAGTCTTCATGTTCTTCTTCAAAGTTTCTCTTTGTCCTGTCTAGTTTCAGATTCAAGAAGCGGAAGTTCATTCAGCATCCGGGAGCAGAAGTTACCAATTTTCTCCCCCGAATGCGCGGTTCTGCCTTCTACAGTCTGCACCGACCCCTCCTCACGCTTCTGGTTCCACAAATTGTCTCTGACCTCTTCTGGTGTCCCCGTTTCTTTTTCTGCAAAGAGGACTCACCAACGGTTCTAACGGCGGTGACGGCATCAAATTTGGAGTTTGGGAGCGGCCAGGACAGCCTCTGCATCCTACTGTTGGTGACCTGCCCCTGCTAGTCCGAGAAACCGAGGCCCTATTCAAGCTCCTGCCCAGACCAGCAGAGACTCCAGAAGAAATTAATAAAATTCGGAGGCATTCCCATTCCAGCTACGAAGGTTTTCCCTCTGGTTTCGTCATCAACAAAATTCCTGATCAAGATCTACAGCAGCAACACCGACTCTCTGTTCCGGCTTGTAGATAGTAAGCAGATTCGGCGTCCACCCTTATTCCTCATTCTTTGCTTTAGTTTCCCCACCCCGCTTGACCGGCTGAAGGTCCCTCCCTGTGTGGAGGTATTGATTGTAATTTCTATTAACCCCCACCCCAAGATCCCCCTCCTACGTGAGGTGTAGTGTTGTAACTTGTTTGGGCAGGTCAAGCGACACCGCCGCGGCGTGTGGGGATCCACTCGCCTCCCCGCTCGCCCTCGTCTCCGACCGGGACCGGTTTCTTCAATCCGATCGAGTAAGTGCTCAAACCTTCACTCCACTTAGTGCTTGTCTTTCAATATTAGTTCTAATTCTGCTGGTTATGCGAGTGAGAGCCCGATCCTCAAGCCCCATAAACTTGAGTGATCACTGTGGGAATATTGCAATCGGTGCCTTTGGCACTTTGTCGGCCCCCTTGATTTGGGCATCCCACCCTTTGGGAATCAAGTCTTGGCCTTGCTGGCCCTCTACCAGCAAGGGCCCAACCCCTCAACCTCACCTTTGCATTGCCAAGTTACCCCGGGCTTGGGTGAGCGACGAGAGAGCGGCGGCCCAAATTGGCCCATTTAGATTGCGAATGTGCTTGCTTGCTTAAGTCCAAGGTCGTGTCACATCATTCATACATCTTTTCTTCCCAGTCCTTTTTATTAGAACTGACAACCTTTGCTAGCAAGGTGCACAAAGTCTTGTTAAAAGCTTTTGCCAATCCGTTTGCCTGGGGATTGTAGGGAGTGGAGGTTCTCCATTCAATCTTATATTTCTCGGCAAGTCGATAGATTTTCTGATTTCTGAAATGACTTCCATTATCAGATATTATTCGGTTGGGGATCCCGAACCGGAAGATAATATTCTGCTTGATAAATATGGCGACCAGTTCACCAGTCACTTCTCTTAATGCTACAGCTTCCGCCCATCGGGAGAAGTAATCTGTCATGGCCAATATGTACTTATGACCGGCCGAGGAAGTCGGAAGTGGCCCGACTACATCAGTTCCCCATTGTGCAAATGGCCAGCTAGGAACTGTAGGGTGCAGAGTTGTAGGTGGCCTTCTAGGTACGGTAGCATGCTCCTGACACTTCTGGCATGACTTTGCAAATTTACAGCAGTCTTCAAACATAGTAGGCCAATAGTAGCCCAGCTTCTTGATTTCTATCTTCATCTTGGGGCCAGCCTGGTGGGCGCCTGCTGTCCCAGCGTGTATCTCTTTCATCGCTTGCCAAGCTTCCTCAGTGGACAGGCAGCGGAGTAGAATCTTTTTGCGTGCATCCGCCATTATTCGGAATAAAATTCCATTTCTGAATTTATAAGACTCTTTGGTCCTCAGGAGCTTCATCTTTTCCTCCCTTTTCTGTGGCAGCTGTCGGTGCAGAAACCACTGTAGCAAGTGTTGTTTCCAATCAGACGCCTGTACAGTGCTGATAGTGGCAACTTCTTCTTCTTCGGGGCGCCCTTCTAGCATACTGGGGACTTGCCGCCGGTTCATAACAACAATGTTCAGTGTCTCATCTGGCGGGACTGCTAGCGAGCTGGCCAACTTTGCCAGCGCATCAGCCTGGGCATTATGTCCATGGCCCACATGTTTGAGTTCAATATGATAGAACTTTGCCATGAGGCGTACAGCTTTCTGGTGATAGGGATTTAGTTCTGGCTTCCGCACTTTGAACTCCCCTTGGATTTGCTTTATTATCAACATCGAATCCCCGAATACCTGAAGCATCTGGATACCCATGTTGAGGTTGATATTGAGTCCGATTATCAGAGCTTCATATTCGGCTTCATTATTGGTGCATGGCTTGTTTATAGAGCAGGAAGTATGTACAACTTCCCCCTCTGGTGATTTCAGTACAATACCGGCTCCAGCCCGTACCCTGGTCTTTCCATCGGAATCTGTCTCCGTTCTGGATGCTCCATCGAAGAACAGTTGCCACATAACTGGCTGAGCTTGACAGGCCTCGAGTGTCTCATCATTGGGTAATTCAGTCCCCAACATATCATTCTCCGGCACAGGATGCTCCGCGAAGAAATCAGCCATGGCCTGTCCTTTTATTACCCTCTGGGGTATATATGTGAATCGAATTCCATCAGAATTACTGCCCATTTGCCCAACCGGCCTTTCAGTACTGGCTGAGTCAATATGTATTTGAGTGGATCTGCTGCAGATATCAATCTAATTTCATGTGACAGCATATAGTGCCGGAGCTTTTTGACGGCAAAGACTAGTGCCAAGCATGTCTTTTCTATATAGCTGTAGCTTTCTTCGATTCTCATCAGCCTCCTACTTAGGTAGTACAGGGCCTGCTCTTTGCCTTCCACACTTATCTGTGCCAGCATTGCCCCCAGGGAACAGTATGTGGCTGCGATATACAGTATCAAGGGCCTGCCCTTAATGGGTGCCCCCAGTACTGGAGGGCTTTTAAGATATTCTTTCAGCTTTTCAAAGGCCTCCTGACATCCATCGTCCCAAACGAATGATACATCTTTCATCATGAGCTTGTGAAAGGGATGACATCTTCCTGACAGATTTGATATAAATCGTCAGACATAAGCTAGGCGCCCTTGCAGAGATCTCAGCTCGTGCAGATTCCTTGGTGGAGGGAGCTCCTGGATAGCTTTAATCTTGGACGGATCAATTTCAATACCCCTATGTCGGACAATAAATCCGAGGAATTTTCCACTGGACACGCCAAAGGCGCATTTCATAGGATTCATCTTGAGTTCATATTTGCGCAACCTCTGGAATACTATCCTTAGGTCTTGCAAATGGTCTTCTCTTTTGCTGGTTTTTACCACCAGATCATCAATGTAGCACTCTACCTTTTTGAAGAGCAGGTCATCAAAGATCTTTGTCATAGCTCTTTGGTAAGTAGCGCCGGCGTTCTTATGGCCAAACGGCATTCTTTTGTAGTGGAATATTCCCTTCGGAGTGCGGAATGCAGTGTGCACTCTGTCTTCTTCAGCAATCCAGATCTGGTTGTATCCAGATGATCCATCCATGAATGACAGGGCTTCATGACCAGTAGTTGCATCGATCATCACCTCAATGATTGGCACCGGGCGTGCCAGACTTGTGGAACGTGGATCTTTATCTTTTTTCGTGATATTATTTATTTATATATTTTATTTGGGATTTTTGATTTTTATTGACGTGCCAGTCACCGGGGTGACAATTTCATTGTCCGCTCGATCTGACTTGGTCGGTAGATTGTGAAGTTCGAGTCGGGACCAGAAGTCCGTCATACCGTAAAGGCTATGACGTTAATTACGCCCTTCCAAGGAAGGACAACCCTTAATTAAACGCCAAAATAGGAGGAAAGCAGCGGTGAAGATAAGACTCAGAAGAGACGGGATTGATTTATTTGCAGGATGCTAAATGGGCTAAACAAAGCAGGGGGGGTTATTAAGTACGGGACGAATCCGACGGCATATCCCCGCCATCTTGGACTATGCCAAGTGGGAATAAGAAACCACCCATGTAGCGGTAGGGCAGGATCCGTAAAAGATCGGGTATAATAGACCCGGAGTCCGAATAGGGACCAGCATGACATGACACGTCCCATATGGGTGCGGTGCCGCATCTATATCCCCCTTCGAGGGACCATCGGAGAGCATGCAAGGCTATGACTCTGTGGGCCGGCGGGGCTGGGAGAGAACATCACATTTACCCGGTAGGATGTGTATAAATTTCGGCAGCATGTCCCCTCAACTTGGATTATGCCAAGAGAGAATAGGTCATCATCCACGGGAGGCCGGGATGACGACCGAACGAGGATGGGCACCGGGCCCGGAGACATTGCTTCCATCTATCTCATCGGTTAGTGTTTCCTTGGAACCCATCAGAACGCACATAACAACATGGCTCTTTGGGTTCATAGGGTGGCAGTGGAATCCGGATCCAGAACGAGAGCTGCAGGGGGAGTCTTCCCCATTGTTGTATCTTCTCAGGGCACATGTAATGGTCTCTGAACATTCCTAAGACATATGTGTGAGGAGATTAGAAGGTTGACAAATGGTAGTGCAGAGATGAGCCTCGGATTGGGTTTCATCGGCCGAAGAAGGAGGGTCTCGGCGGTGGCTTCTTGACCAAACAAGGGGGTCTCGGTGTGGCTTTAATTGGCCCAAAGAGGGCTCTCGGCACGGCCTGACAAAAATAAAAAAAAGGGGGCTCTCAGCCTGGGGCTTCCCGGCGCGCCCGTCACCGCTCCGGGAAGCTGGTGCCAGGAGACTGCAGGCCGAGGGGGTTTGCGTGAAGAGGGGTTTAGATGTTTTTTTTTGTCGGTTTGCTGAAGAGGGAGGCCTCTCTGCAGCGTAGTTCTCGGCGTGGAAATCAGCATGCCGGGAAGGTGAAAGGGCTAAGGGTTTCAGGGTCTGATTACGATACTCTGTTTGGTAATTTTTTGAGTTTTCTGGCTCGGATTGAGACCGGATCTGGGGTGTAAGGGGTGGTTTCATGGATGCTTCTGCTAGAGGGATGCCAAGGGAGCTGAGAGACCAAATCAGCAGGCGGAAGAGAGATCATCATCCGGACCTGAGAAGCTTTCTCTGTTTGCCGTCAGCCGTCCAGGGATCAAGAGATGACTGTCTCTGCTCCCCGGACGAACCCAATGGCATCTAAAACTGGCGATGGAGGGACTTTCAGCACCGAAACCCCAGACCCTAATCATTCAAAGGTTAGAATGGAGGGTCGAGAGACTGAGGTCATCGTTTGTTAGGATCTCGCGGGATGGCGTCAACCTGCAGAGCAGACACATCTTTGTATAGCCAGCAGTCCAAGGAACCAAGAGATTGATGTCTCGGGTTCCTGAACAACACGAAGGGCTCGAGGGAAAACTCGGAATATACGCGGAGGATCTGCCATTGAGACAGAAGGGGAGAAGGAAATAGAGCCCAATCACCCATTAGATAGGGATGGGGGCCCTATCTTCATGCCTCTTCAGAGAACCAACGAGGATTCTGAAACCGGTACTATATAAACTATTAGACATTTCGAATAGAAGACATATCCACGTGATACAAAGGGGAAGAGCTTCAATTTCCCAATATTCATCACTGCAATTGCAGCATTCCATTTCATTGCATCGTCTCACACTTACATCAACCATGAAAGGGAGACTAAGAAGCAGAGAGGTACAAAGCAAAAATCAGGATTGTCCGGCTACATTTGATAAATCGAGAAAAAGAACTCGCTAGATTACATCAAAGAAAAGGAAAGAAAGCATGGGGGAGGGCAGAGCATTGACTCCTCTCCCTCCCCGGAGCAACCCACCTGCAGCTTCCTCTTCCTCCTTTTCTTCGAGCTCTCGTTTTCTCTTTTTGGTTTCTGGCTATCCTCTCAATATCTGCCTCTTCCTTTTTTTTTCTCTGCCACCCGTCGTCCCTCGTTTCATCGAAGGGATCAGGGTTTTATAACCGTCTTCCCCCCTTTTTACCTTCTCGGCAGGCCTCATCACGGCGCGCCTCAACTGAGGCTTCCCGGCGCGCAGGCATTCGACCTCTCGGTGCAGCTTCTGGGCTTCGACAAGAAGCTCCCGGCGCCACTTTCACAGGCCCAATTAAGCCTTTTAGACTAGGGCTTTGCTAGTCCTTCAAGTACACCATCACCCAAGAGGGTCTTTCATTGACGACATATCTTGCATCGAGATCATTATTAAGGTTTTCATCAGTCCATAGATAGAAGTTTCATCAGTATTGTCATCTGAATGATGACAAAATCGGGTATCATTTAATCGATATCGTCACCCGAATGGTGACGAGGTCGGACATCAGCTTTAGCCTGGGAAGACTTCAGCCGGGTAAATGGTTGACGGGCTTCATTATTGGTCTTTCACTGTTGGTCTGATCCTCTTTTCAATTGTGCTTTCACCCTTGTTCATTTTCAAGGTGTCAACAAATGCCCCCCACCTGCGGGCGGCGTAAGCGCAGAATGGGCGGCACGGGGCCTGCAGGTGACGTTCATCATTCGAGGGCATCTTCCTCAATTTCTCTTCAATCCGATTCTCAGACCTGATCATTTCGTTGTAACAATATTCTGCACACGTATTCTTCATTTTCACTTTTTTTTCATCTTCATATCTTCTTTATTTTCAACATTTTGGAGCTTCTCGGCACGGGGTAGAGGCTTCTCGGTGCACGAAAACCTCCCGGCGCGGAGCTTCTCGGCGTGCATAGCTTCCCAGCGCGCCTGGTCGAAGGGGGCTCTCGGCCTGGGGATCTCGGGGTGCGTAGCTTCCCGGCGCGACTGGCCGAAAGGGGCTCTCGGCCTGGGGATCTCGGCACACCATTTTGGCCAAAGGGGGCTCTCGGCCAGGGGGTTCTCGGCGCGCATTTCACCGCGCCGAGACCCTCGTCGATCGGGCCCCTATTTAGGGCGCCGAGGCCCTTTTTTCTTCTCATTCTCAGCATTCCTTTCTCTTTCTTCACCTTCTCCCTCCATTTCTTTTCTTCGGCGCGAGCCATTTTCATCCTCTCGGCGGTGGCCGCGAGTTCTTCCCATCCCGGGTACGACGTATTTTGGGGATTTAATCCCTTTTGCTTCCGAGATCACCCCCTCTTGGTTGGTGACTCCCTATTCTTTTTGGGCAGACCCCGAATAAGGGGAGATGCTGCCGAAATTTTCATAGGGTCTCATGTTACAACCTTTATAAGACTGACTTTTATTTTAGGACTTTTAATTCACATTTCTTCTTCGACTGCAGACACTGCAATGGCTTCCGGCTCTGCTGCCACATCTTCTGGAGCCGTCGGAACCAGTTCGTCAGCCCAACCGGATATATCACGGGCCACAGTAAACTGGCTGAACGTGCACGGCTTAGACTTCGGATACGACAAGATCGCTTCCGTTGATGAATCATCCGATTCTGATACCGATACAGTGTCAACATCCCAGGTATACTCCACTGCCATGGAAACATGTTTCAGACGGGGCACTGATTATCGCCCGGATTTCCCGAAGGACAAACACTTGCTGCCGTTTATCCGGACCTTCACCGTGGGTGGAATGCGGAACTACCGAATAGCTCGTACAGTTGAAGCCGCAATTCTTGGTGAGAGAGACAGCCTGAAAGACTCAGTATATCGCGGGAAGGCTATATATCTTCCCGGGGAGAAGCGCGACTGGGATGCAGTCCTCGGCATATCGGAGCTGGAGCCGGAAAAGAAAATGTTGACCCGGGCCCCGGAGTTCACACCTACTCGGTGGGATAATGCCAGTGGCCGAGTCAATGGGGAGAAGCCCGGCTATGGTCTCTTCCTGGCGCCAGTGAAGTGGGGGTACCGCGAAGAGCCTTTTGTGCTGAATTGTTTGGCCATTCAGTTCAAGTATCATTTGGCCGCTGGATGGTTTGGGGATACCAAGATCACCGACGCCCACCTATTTCGAGCAGGAGCCGTGGAATTTACTGAGTTTGTTCTGAAGGAATACGCCCCTCTGCTGATCAGAGCCGGGGTATATCATAATGTTTTTGCTTCCCGATTTTGGTATCCTATATCCCGAGGGTTATGCTGTGGGATGTTCGAGGTCTTCTGCCCCTTATTCAACATATTCTATACAGCAGAGGGTGAGACATCTCTTGACCTCTGGAGTCTGTCACAGCTTTCCGGACTGCCTATTGACGGCGAGCCGTATGAAGAAGTCTGCCTGGCAGATTCCGAGAAGGATAGCTCCGATGGTGAAGGAAGATATTCCATTGGCTTCTCATACCTGTACCTGATGAAGGCATATCGCTCCATTTGTCTGGCGTACAGCAGAGGGTCCTCCAAAGGTTATCATCCCCGAGAGAAGGGCAGCAAGCTGCGGATCTGGGTAGGGCAATGGATTCAGTACTTCTTTGATGGACCCTTGAAATATGCCGACTTCCCTACTGTGGGTCCGACTGCTAGCAAGCAAGTAAGGGCTCCTCTTTATAAGTCGGCGCTGCCATCTTCATTGCGCCGTGCAGGCAGCGGTGGTCCCAACCCAGCAGGCGTGGACCCCATCACACATTGTGCGGCTTACTTCACATTCTGGCTGTGCAGTTTCGCTCTCCCTCAAGGGGACGAGACAATCATCCGGCCAGAAGCTATATATCCGGCCTGTCAGATGGCCTGGGGAATGAGGCTATCGCTCTGCCCAGTGGCCCTGTGTTTGATATACAAGTCTTTGGGGGATCTGTACAGGCATCGGACTCCCCGTTCTTTGAGGAGCGTGGGTCCTTTTCATTTCTTCGATGCCTGGGTCTGCAGTTTATTTCCTGAGTTGGCTCCCAGAACTTTGCAGGCAGACACAGTACTGCCCAGAATGATTGAGTTTGCCAGTGCTGAACCTGGCCCTTTCTATGATCAGCTGTTCAAAATAAGGGGCCGACTGATAAAGGTGCCGGTGGATGCCCCTGGCAGCATTCATTTCTGGAGCTTGGCGGCAGGTTCAGCTCCTTTGATTGATCCTCAGAGAGAGTGTAAGCTGGAAGAGGTAGAGACATATATCCATCCTGTCTCAGGGGTTAACACTGCCCGACCAATCCTAGAGCCGGAGCTGGTTAGATGGGCCATGGCCATCCGTCCTAGTGTCTTAGTTTTCAGAAAGGGTGGCCTGCTCCTTCTGGAACCATACTATCCATTCCGCTTTGGGCGGAACTTTGGTTATGATCAGCATATCCCCACAACAGTTGCTCAATTTCCCCTGGAGAGCCGGGCTAAGCATGGGTCCTCCATTGTCGGCGATGGCCGGTTGTGGTGGGACTTCTACCATCGCCAGGATGGGGCAGTTTTCAGAGTTCCCACAGTTTCCAACCGTGTTCCCCGGGTAACATCAGAATATATCAAACGGTGGAACATTCGAACCAACTTCTATAGGGATAGTAGAGGTGCATTCTGGGACGTGGCTGAGTGCTCCTTTCTGAAACAACAGCCCGGGCCAGTGTTTGACATCCCCGAGGCCCACCTGAGAAGGCTTTATTCACATCACCAGAGGGAGGCTGAGAACTATCTGGCCCAGCGTCGAGCTTTGAAGGAAGAGGATTCCGACCCGCCTGCTCCTGTCTTCGCTGCTATCAATGAGGACACCTTCATGCAGAACTTGAAACATTTGAGCCGTGTAGGGGACGCTCGTTTGGAGGCGCAACAATATCCATTTCCTGTTGAAGAGCCGCTCCCGGTAGTAGTTTCCTGGAGGGGTCCGACAGATAGATTTCACCCGTATAGGACGTTTGTGCGCCGGGAAGATAGGACCCAGACATACTACAAGCAGACGTCCTGGTTCTTTATTTTGCTGAATTTACATGGGTTATCTGCAGAAAACCCAATAGCCGGCATATTGAACAAGCCGTTGTTTATCTCTTTTCATTATGTCGACGGCTGGGGTATGGACCACCTCGACTTGTTTCGGTGTCTTGACCTTCATGGTCATAGTGACCTGGCAGCTTTAGTGGAGAAGTGCCAGGTGCTTGGTGATGTATGTTGGCTTATCAAGGAGGCTACTTCACGCTCCAAGGAGGTAGCTTATCTGTACTGGCCGCTCTCTATCTTTTACGACGGCCCAGCAGGTATGATCTCTTCTTTCCTGACTGCAGTGATTTCTGCTCAGTATTTACACATTGCATCCACTGATCACATTACCTCTCTGACATCTTCAACAGACAGGCCTGATATAAAGCGACAGGGGCTTTATAGAAAAATCATTGCGCAGGCTGAGAAGCCTACTTATTTTGAAATCCCTACAGCAGCACCGACTACTACTCCCCTGCCTCCTGGCAAGAAGAGAAAGGCTTCCGTAGTTAAGGCTGCAGTTGGGAAGGCCAGGAAGGCCAAGAAGGTTTATGCTCAGCAATCGGCTTCGGTAGTTATGGACACCGGGACCCTTCTCCCTGATATTCCCTCATTTGATGAGTTTGAATCTGAAAGGGAGGCTGCTCAGACATTGGTTCAGGGTAACATCAATAGCCTGCAATTACATTCCTCATTCTCTTTCGCTGGATTTCAAAGAAGTCCTTGAATCTGACCCCTTCCTTTTGCACAGCCCAAGAGCCAGTTGTAGCACCTTCTATGGTGGAGACCAGGTTGCCTTCTCCTACGCCGGCTAGTGAGGCGGAGGGTAAGTGTGTTTTTTTCTTATCTGTTTCATACTTGCATTGTCTTCTTTGCTATATTCCTCATAGGTCTCTTTTACAGCAGTGGCAGGCGAAGAGCAGACTGGAGCCATGATGACAAAAGAATTGCTTCAACCACAGGAGGGTCACAAGACCCAGTCGAAGCAGAGTACTGTTCCGGCCAGGTGCATAATTACCCGGTCTACATCCCGACATGTTTTAGAGGTGGCCCCATAGTGTGTAGCTAGTGTGGAAATATCCTCAGGCAGTTCTAAGACCGTCTCTGGTGAGGAGGAAGCGACTTTCAGCGGCAGTGAGGGGGATGCTCCTGAATCAGAGGCCCCGCCTGTATTTGCAAAAGGTGCTCTGCCTTTTCAGCCTGCTAAGCTGCTGGTGCTATCTTCTGAGGAGGAGTTGCAAGAGGAGTTCGCCGGGCTCGACACCAAGATCGACATAACTCCACCATTTATTACTCCGACTACGGAGCTTCCTTCTCTTTCACCCCACTTCGAGGGTGTGGACCCTGCTTCAAAGGTGGGTACCTTTCCATGTTTGTTGCTTCATCTGTTTCTTTCATCTAGTGCTGAAAGTTGCTTTGCTTTGGTCTTAAGGCATTGCCACTGCTAGCTCAGACACAACCGCGGCTATCACGGACATTTCTTCTACAAACTGGGCTATTGTCCCTTTTCTGCCTTTAACTTGCATGGGGGTCCCTGAGGTCATTCGCCGTGTGCCAATGCGGATACAGTCTTCGACAGATTTAGCATCGTTGGATTTAGGGGCCTCAGGAGAGTGTTGCATTCCTATCAGGGCTTCGGATTTCAGAGCCGAAGCCGATCCATCTAGAAGCTCTACTTTTATACCGGCTGCAGTAATGTCAATTGCGCCCGAGTCAGCAGTCCCTGCCATTGTGGCTATAGAGACTGGACTTCTGCCTTCTCCGACTATAGCAGCTCCTTCCCTGTCACCAGAAAGAGCAGCTGAAGATGAAGCCCCTATTCAAGAGACTCATGAAGAGGCAGCTCCATCCTTCATCGATTCTCCCCCTGCGGATGTTCAAGCTATAGCTTCCGATACAGCGATAGGGGAGGAATCTTCAGCTCAGCAGGAGAGCACAGAAAAGGACTGGCCAGCCCTTACAGTAGATCTGCCGTCTTCGTCCTCTCAGCCGGACGTTGCATTGTGGGAAGATATTGATGGCGAGGTGACCTTTGAAGTTGTCCCCTCCGCCTCCATCGGATTCGCTTCCTCTGACAACTTTGTCTGGCAGCACCTGGACATGCTACGTCAGCTGGTAGAATCCCAGCCTGGCTTGACGTATCTGCAACTGAAGGAAATCGCCAACCGCTTCACTGCTGGCTTGCAGGCCATGGGCTGCTCTTTGGACATATGGGTTCAGCGGGTGCTGCTTCTACTGAAATTCGTGCATTGGAGAGACTTCCTAGCACGGACTTTGGTTGATAAGCTGATGGCGTTGAAGCTGTAGAGGTCAGAATATAAATCTGAGCTGGGAAAGCTGACGCTTATGCTTGATGAACGTCGAGCCGAGCTACAAGGTGCTATTCAGCGGGAAGAAGCTGTGCGGGACCGGATGGCCATCTTGGAGACGGAGCTCTCTGGACTTCGAGCCGAACTGCAGCAATTATCCTTTATCCGACCGCGGTCCGAAGAGGAGGTAGCCTCGCTGGAGGGACGAGTGATGTCTCTCCTAGACATGTCCATTGGACTTCAGGAGGAGGAGGCGCGCCTTCATGAGCTGGGGGCCGCTCCTTATGTGGGTCTTCTGGCCTTCGAGGATATATTCCGGCGGCCATAAATTGTCTATCCCTTCATTTTATTTTTATTCTCTTTTGTGGTATGGTGTCCCCTCGGGGCCCTTTATGTGCTCCCTTTTTAATGGAAAGGAATCTCATGGCTTCATGCGTATCCATCTTATTCTGCATGTGGTTTTATCACTTTGAGAGGTGGGGTAACGGTTTTAACAATCCCTCATGCGAATGGCTCGTACCTTGGCAGGAGAGCGTCCACCCGTTCAGAGAAAGGATGGGGAACTCGCTCCACCGCGTGACGGCATCCGAGGAGGTGCTTGAACCGAATTTGTTGGTGGCAGCAAACGTCCTATTGGCCATGTGTGCCATAAGGGAGACGAGTTGCCGGAATGCAAATGAAGAGGTCTCATCAGAGTAGACGTATGGTCTAGGCTGGGTAGAGACTATCGCAGGTGGGACATTTGAAAAATGATATGGGGCTTTCATCAGAACGGACATAGAGTACGAACTGGACAGGTTTATCATTAGCCTGGGCGATGTACCGATCAGCCAACGGTTGACTTCATCATCGATATTGAGCTTATATCGATGCAAGGGGGATTTTAGAATAGACGTGAGGTCTAAACTGGATAGGGTTTCATCATTGATCGGGCAAGGTGCCAATCGATCAACAGTTGGTTTCATCATCGATATTGGGTTTATATCGACGCAAAGGGATTTATAAGTTTCATCAGAATAGACGAAAGGTCTAAACTGGATAGGGTTTCATCATTGATCGGGCAAGGTGCCAATCGATCAACAGTTGGTTTCATCATCGATATTGGGTTTATATCGATGCAAAGGGATTTATAAGTTTCATCAGAATAGATAAAAGGTCTAAACTGGATAGGGTTTCATCATTGATCAGGCAAGGTGCCAATCGATCAACAGTTGGTTTCATCATCGATATTGAGTTTATATCGATGCAAAGGGATTTATAAGTTTCATCAGAATAGATGAAAGGTCTAAACTGGATAGGGTTTCATCATTGATCGGGCAAGGTGCCAATCGATCAACAGTTGGTTTCATCATCGATATTGGGTTTATATCGATGTAAAGGGATTTATAAGTTTCATCAGAATAGACGAAAGGTCTAAACTGGATAGGGTTTCATCATTGATCGGGCAAGGTGCCGGTCGATCAACAGTTGGACGTACGTAAAGGTGTAGGTCTCGTCAGGACAGACGTAAGGTCTATTCCAACAGGTTTTATCATTGATCGGGCAGTGCGCCAATCGATCAACCGCAGGTGGGGCTTGCCAAGAAATGCGTAGGCTTCATCAGGACAGACGTGAGGTCTTAGCTGGATAGGCTTCATCAGAATGGTGATGGGTTTCATTGTCGGTGGGACGTTTGAAAGAGGGTACGTAGATTTCATCAGGGTAAACGTAAGGTCTACCCCGGAAGGGTTTTATCATCGGTGGGGAATGGAGCCAACTGACCGACGGAAGGTTTCATCAGTGAAGGGGAGGTAAAGGAAGCGTGCCGGTTGGCATGGAACTTCGAATTACCACATTACTGACCCAAGCGCCCTTTCAGGTTTTCACCGGAGCCAGCCCCCTCTTGCTTTTGCCCATGCGCCCTTTCGGGTTTTCACGTGGCGGGGTACCCGATTTTGCATGCAGTGCCCTTTCGAGTTTTCACCACAGCTGGGTTTTGGCCATTTTTGCCCTTGTTCAGAATGTCCGAACAAGTCTGGCGGGGTATCTCTATTTTTAACCCCATCTTTTTTTTATTTATTACATATATATATATATATATATATATATATATATATTTGAATTGGGATTTTTAGCACGGATCAGGCGATGTGTTGCTTCATCAGTGGCTGCTCTTATCATCGGTATTGGGTCTATACCGATGCAAGGATTTCATAGGCTTCATCAGGATAGACGTAAGGTCTAAACTGGACAGATTTTATCATTGATCGGGTAGTGCGCCAATCGATCAACAGCAGGTTTCATCATTGGTATTGGATTTATACCAATGCAAGGATTTCATATGTTTCATCAGGATAGACGTAGGGTCTAAACTGGATAGGTTTTCATCATTGATCGGGCAGTGCGCCAATCGATCAACAGCAGGTTTCATCATCGGTATTGGGTTTATACCAATGCAAGGATTTCATATGTTTCATCAGGATAGACGTAGGGTCTAAACTGGATAGGTTTTTATCATTGATCGGGTAGTGCGCCAATCGATCAACAGGAGGTTTCATCATCGGTATTGGGTTTATACCAATGCAAGGATTTCATATATTTCATCAGGATAGACGTAGGGTCTAAACTGGATAGGTTTTCATCATTGATCGGGCAGTGCGCCAATCGATCAACAGCAGGTTTCATCATCGGTATTGGGTCTATACCGATGCAAGGATTTCATAGGCTTCATCAGGATAGACGTAAGGTCTAAACTGGACAGATTTTATCATTGATCGGGTAGTGCGCCAATCGATCAACAGTAGGTTTCATCATCGGTATTGGATTTATACCAATGCAAGGATTTCATATATTTCATCAGGATAGACGTAGGGTCTAAACTGGATAGGTTTTCATCATTGATCGGGCAGTGCGCCAATCGATCAACAGTAGGTTTCATCATCGGTATTGGGTTTATACCAATGCAAAGATTTCATATGTTTCATCAGGATAGACGTAGGGTCTAAACTGGATAGGTTTTCATCATTGATCGGGCAGTGTGCCAATCGATCAACAGCAGGTTTCATCATCGGTATTGGGTTTATACCAATGCAAGGATTTCATATGTTTCATCAGGATAGACGTAGGGTCTAAACTGGATAGGTTTTCATCATTGATCGGGCAGGGTGCCAATCGACCAACAGCAGGTTTCATCATCGGTATTGGGTTTATACCAATGCAAAGATTTCATATGTTTCATCAGGATAGACGTAGGGTCTAAACTGGATAGGTTTTCATCATTGATCGGGCAGTGCGCCAATCGATCAATAGCAGGTTTCATCATCGGTATTGGGTTTATACCAATGCAAAGATTTCATATGTTTCATCAGGATAGACGTAGGGTCTATACTGGATAGGTTTCATCATTGATCGGGTAGGATGCCGATCGATCAACGGTGGGCTTCACCATGGTGGGACTTTGGCAAGGTATGAGGGTTTTATCAGGATAGACGTAGGGTCTGTACTGGGTGGGTTTGATCGTTGATCGGGTAAGGTGCCGATCGATCAACGAGAAGTCTATGGTGGGAGGTGAGGTTTCTTTAGGATCACCACATTACTGACTCAAGCGCCCTTTCGGGTTTTCGCAGGAGCCAGCCCCCTCTTGCTTTTGCCCATGCGCCCTTTCGAGTTTTCACATGGCGGGGTACCCGATTTTGCCTGCAGTGCCCTTTTGGGTTTTCACCACAGCTGGGTTTTAGCCATTTTTGCCCTTGCTCAGAAAACCTGAACAAGACCGGCGGGGTATCTCTATTTTTAACCCCATTTTTTAATTATTTTATTCTCTCTTCCCCTCTTTTTTTTTTGAGGGTGACAAGTCGGAATGCCATTGGATCATGATGAGGGATGGCTTGGTTAGGGCGGAGCGCCGCTATACCAAGAAAGGGTGTAGCTCGGCTAGGATAGAGTGCCACTAAGCCAAGGAAAGGGTGTATCTCGGCTAGGGCGGGATGCCACTAAGCCAAGGAAAGGTGTATCTCGACTACGGCGGGATGCCACTAAGCCAAGGAAAGGGTGTATCTCGGCTAGGGCGGGATGCCACTAATCCAAGGAAAGGTGTATCTCGGCTAAGGCGTGATGCCGCTAAACCAAGGAAAGGTGTATATCTCGGCTAGGGAGGGATGCCACTAAGCCAAGGAAAGGTGTATCTCGGCTAAGGCGGGATGCCACTAAGCCAAGGAAAGGTAATATCTACCCGATTACTCGGGGAATATTGGTTGTGCAGCATGATACAGCTTGAGGTGTTTACCATTGAGCGGCGAGAACTGAATTTCCCCTCGATGGTTAACCACTACATAGGCCCCTCCTTCGTAGACCCTTTGTATCACATAAGGACCTTCCCAATTAGCATTTAGCTTTCCTTTTGGGTTGGACGCCATGACTTCTTTTTTCTTGACCATGACGAGGCCACCTTTCTTGAATTCACGTCCTTTTACGAGTTTGTTGAATGCAGCGGCCATGCGGGCCTGGTACATTTGGATATTCTTCTGAGCTTGGAGGCGCTTTCCTTCCAATTCAGCCAGTTCTTCTAACCTTCTTTCAGCATTTGTTTGTTCGCCATGGGCCAGGCCATATTGGATTGCCACTCTGAGTGACGGGACTTCCAGCTCTAGTGGAACTACTGCCTCCGAGCCGTATACCAATGAGTATGGTGAGCACCCTGTAGGTGTCTTAAAGATGGTGCGGTATGCCCATAGAGCTTCATACATCTTTTCTTCCCTGTCCTTTTTATTAGAACTGACAACCTTGGCTAGCAAGGTGCACAAAGTTTTGTTAAAAGCTTCTGCCAATCCGTTTGCCTGGGGATTGTAGGGAGTGGAGGTTCTCCATTCAATCTTATACTTCTCGGCAAGTCGATAGATTTTCTGGTTTCTGAAATGACTTCCATTATCAGATATTATTCGGTTGGGGATCCCGAACCGAAAGATAATATTCTGCTTGATAAATCTGGCGACCAGTTCACCAGTCACTTCTCTTAATGCTACAGCTTCCGCCCATCGGGAGAAGTAATCTGTCATGGCCAATATGTACTTATGACCAGCCGAGGAAGTCGGCAGTGGCCCGACTACATCAGTTCCCCATTGTGCGAATGGCCAGCTAAGAACTGTAGGGTGCAGAGTCGCAGGTGGCCTTCTAGGTACGGTAGCATGCTCCTGACACTTCTGGCATGACTTTGCAAATTTACAGCAGTCTTCAAACATAGTAGGCCAATAGTAGCCCAGCTTCTTGATTTCTATCTTCATCTTGGGGCCAGCCTGGTGGGCGCCTACTGTCCCAGCGTGTATTTCTTTCATCGCTTGCCAAGCTTCCTCAGTGGACAGGCAGCGGAGTAGAATCTTTTTGCGTGCATCTGCCATTATTCAGAATAAAGTTCCATTTCTGAATTCATAGGACTCTTTGGTCCTCAGGAGCTTCATCTTTTCCTCCCTTTTCTGTGGCAGCTATCGGTGCAGAAACCACTGTAGCAAGTGTTGTCTCCAATCAGACGCTTGTACCGCGCTGATAGTGGCAACTTCTTCTTCTTCGGGGCGCCCTTCTAGCATACTGGGGACTTGCCGCTGGTTCATAACAACAATGTTCAGTGTCTCATCTGGCGGGACTGCTAGCGAGCTGGCCAGCTTTGCCAGCGCATCAGCCTGGGCATTATGTCCACGGCCCACATGTTTGAATTCAATATGATAGAACTTTGCCATGAGGCGTACAGCTTTCTGGTGATAGGGATTTAGTTCTGGCTTCCGCACTTCGAACTCCCCTTGGATTTGCTTTATTATCAACATCGAATCCCCGAATACCTGAAGCATCTGGATACCCATGTTGAGGCTGATATTGAGTCTGATTATCAGAGCTTCATATTCGGCTTCATTATTGGTGCATGGCTTGTTTATAGAACAGGAAGTATGTACAACTTCCCCCTCTGGTGATTTCAGTACAATACCGGCTCCAGCCCGTACCCTGGTCTTTCCATCAGAATCTGTCTCCGTTCTGGATGCTCCCTCGAAGAACAGTTGCCACATAACTGGCTGAGCTTGACAGGCCTCGAGTGTCTCATCATCGGGTAATTCAGTCCCCAACATATCATTCTCCGGCACAGGATGCTCCACGAAGAAATCAGCCACGGCCTGTCTTTTTATTGCCCTCTGGGGTATATATGTGATATCGAATTCCATCAGAATTACTGCCCATTTGCCCAACCGGCCTTTTAGTACTGGCTGAGTCAATATGTATTTGAGTGGATCTGCTGTAGATATCAATCTGATTTCATGTGACATCATATAGTGCCGGAGCTTTTGACGGCAAAGACTAGTGCCAAGCATGTCTTTTCTATATAGTTGTAGCTTTCTTCAGTTCTCATCAGCCTCCTACTTAGGTAGTACAGGGCTTGTTCTTTGCCTTCCACATTTATCTGTGCCAGCATTGCCCCCAGGGAACAGTATGTGGCTGCGATATACAGTATCAAGGGCCTGCCCTTAACAGGTGCCCCCAGTACTGGAGGGGTTTTAAGATATTCTTTCAGCTTTTCAAAGGCCTCCTGACATCCATCGTCCCAGAGGAACGGTACATCTTTCATCATGAGATTGTGAAAGGGATGACATCTTCCTGACAGATTTGATATAAATCATCGGACATAAGCTAGGCGCCCTTGCAGAGATCTCAGCTTGTGCAGATTCCTTGGTGGAGGGAGCTCCTGGATAGCTTTAATCTTGGACGGATCAATTTCAATACCTTTATGTCGGACAATAAATCCGAGGAATTTTCCACTGGACACGCCAAAGGAGCTTTTCATAGGATTCATCTTGAGTTCATATCTGCGCAACCTCTGGAATACTATCCTTAGGTCTTGCAAATGGTATTCTCTTTTGCTGGTTTTTACCACCAGATCATCAATGTAGCACTCTACCTTTTTGAAGAGCAAGTCATCAAAGATCTTTGTCATAGCTCTTTGGTAAGTAGCGCCGGCGTTCTTAAGGCCAAACGGCATTCTTTTGTAGTGGAATATTCCCTTCGGAGTGCGGAATGCAGTGTGCACTCTGTCTTCTTCAGCAATCCAAATCTGGTTGTATCCAGATGATCCATCCATGAATGAAAGGGCTTCATGACCAGTAGTTGCATCGATCATCACCTCAGTGATTGGCACTGGGAAATCATCTTTCGGGCAAGCCTTATTAAGGTCCCGAAAATCAACACATATTCTAATCTACCCATTCTTCTTCTTTACGGGCACTATGTTGGCCAGCCATGTAGTATACTGGTTTTCTTCGACAAAGCCTACCTCAATCAGCTTGTCAACTTCTTTGTTAATCTGATTTATCAATTCTGGACGCATTCTCCTAGAAGGCTGCTTTACAGGGTTAGCGTCTGGGTTTATTGCCAATCGGTGTTGTGCCACATCAGAGCTCAGTCCTGGCATTTCATCATATGTCCATGCAAAATAGTCTCGGAATTCTTTCAAGAACTGTATATATTGTTCCCTGACATCTGACTCCAGCAGTGCGCTGAGGAATGTCGGCCGTGGTTCATCTGCGGATCCCAAATTTATTTCTATCAACTCATCGACGGTGGCTTGGCCCCCGTCTTCAACTTCGGGTGGGGCTTCTTGCAAATCAATAAAGCCTCCTGGGATGTAATCTTCTTCAGTTTCATGCTCCTCTGTTTCATCATACTGGTCATCAGCAGAGGCTGGTGCATCATATAGGGCCAATATTACCAGATTCTGTTCAGTCTGTCCCGAGGACGAGGCTAGTTCAGTAGGAAATTCAGAAGTGGACTCTTCCGTTCTTAGAGGCTCTTCTGATGTGGGCTCTCTTGACAGGTCATCATTCTGCAGAGCCCGGAACTCTCCTAGAATGCGTCTGAACTCTAAACACTCCTGCAGCTCTCTGGCTATTTGATCTTCATCCGGGGTTCCCGTATCAAATTTTGCTTCAGCCTGGAATAGATCCTCTTTGGAAGACAGGTCCTCCCAGTACCAAGCTTTCTTTACCTCATCAGATGTCTCTGTTTCTGGCAGACTGTCTGGGACTTCATTGTTCATTATGGATTGATAAATGATTTCTTCATCTTCCGAGGGGTATTTGTCATATCCCGCCTCGGGAGGGTCTTCATGCTGGTAGGAGACAGATATGACGTCTACCTCAGCCTCATAGTATTCTTGGAGGGTATAACCCAATCCTGGGTGTTGAGTGATCTTCCTCAGTTCTTTACTATCTCGAGGCGGATCCCACAGCTCCTTGAATGCCTTCTTCTGGGCAGCTGGCTGCATTGATGGCATTTGCATTTTGGAGAACATTTGTGAAACCCGTTGGGTAGTATAATCCAAGCCTGTAATCGGTACCATCCGGTTTGCAGCTTCTTCAGGGGCCATACAGTCTTGATCATCTTCTTCGATTGGCTCCCCGGTGTAGAATATAATAGGAGGCTCGCAGAAGCGAGGGATTTCCATAGTCTTCAGTGGTAGCACTGTTTGGTACTCAAGGCTGACGACGGGTTTAAATAAACCCTGCGGCACCTCCACCTGAGTGTACTTTTGTTTCATTTCTTCATCAGCATTATCCGGGTGGACGCTAGGAGGAGTAACCCGAGCAAAGTCACTGGCATAAGAGATGTGAGATACATTATGCTTTTTAACATAGCCCTTTGGTGGCGGTGGAGACCAATTCCTTGCCTCTGTTGCGGGCTTTTTCTGGCTGATCACAGCCTTTTCCCTTTCGCACTTTTGTGACACCTCGGTATAGTAGGATGCATCGAGCATATGGCACTCGAACACTTCGAAAGGATGCAGATCCGCAAACACCCTCTTTTCTTTTCCTTCATGGCAGTATTTGATGCACTGATGTAGCGTGGATGGTACTATTTGATATTCATGCAGCCACGGTCTCTCCAGCAAGGCTTTATACGTGGTATTGGAGTCGATCACATAGAATCGTACCACTGTAGTGAGGTCTCCCAATGTGAGGTTGAAATCAGCTACCCCAAGAGGTGTCTCACACTTTTGGTTGAATCCTACAATCTTCTTGTCTCTGACCTTGGTGAGCTGCAGATCAAAGTAATATTTCTGATAGATGCGGTATGGGAGAATGTTCACAGCAGCCCCAGGATCTATCAGTATTCTGCTTATCGGCTGACAGTTCATGGAACCCCTCATATATAGTGGTCTGTTATGGCCAGAATTTGGGATTAGCATGTCATCCTCTGTGAATGTGACTGACGGACCAGAATTCACTTCTGTCAAGAGTGCTTCATACTGTGCCGGCGATTGCAAGGCATCAATAATGGCTTGGCGAGCCTCTTCACTCAGAGAGAGGATTTCCCAGATAGAAAACCTGGTAGGGAGCTTCTTCAGCATTTTCATGATCCGGCTGCCCACCCGGACATTAGACAGTCTCATCTCCTCCACCCAACGGGGTCTTGGAGGTTCATGTGGTGCTTGTGGCCTTTGCTGCCTAGCGCCGGTTTCATCCTCTTGATCGGTTCCCTGGGAGGCTTCTTCTGTAGTAACGACCCCTGTTTCTGCTAGAGGGTTACTTCCTTTATTTTCTTCATGCTGCTTCTGCTTCCTAACTGCAGTCTGCTGGCATTTATTATTTTCAGCTAGAGCAGCGTTAGCCAGTTGCTCATTTTCCAAGATGGACAAGAACTCCAAGAATGAAGGAACCTCTTCTTTTTCTTGGTACAAGCTGGCAGGGGGAGGAACCTGGACACCTCGTACCTCTGGCTCGGGGATCTGATAGGGTTTCTCCCCTCTGAATATAATATTATGATTGGCTGGTGGCGGGTGCCCCCATCTTTTCCCAGAACGTGTTGCATGGGCTGAGGTAGAGGCCTCAGCATGGTTGGCTTCTAGCGGGGCATTTGATGCTTCATCCTCATCATTCTCCCCGGGCAAGGAAAAGAGTACCGACAGGGTGTTGCATTATACTGTCGTGACTTTCTTTCCCCTTTTGGACTTGGGCCGTCTCTTCTTCTTCTGGGAATTCGGCTTTGCTGGCTCCTGCCCCCAGAAGGGCTCATTTTCAGCTTTTTCTTGTTCTGCCTCTGGTTGCTCTTTCATTTTCAATTCTTCGAGCTGCTCCCAGAGTATACAGTCTTTTATCAGCAGGTTTTTGGGCTTTTTCTGCTCATATTCATCGAGCTCATTGATATACTACTGTAGACGCCTGGCTGCAGGACTTACTTCTTTATATGCAGGTAGGGGAGTTTGTCTCCTCCGATTGTGAGTAGGGATCCGGATGACTGGCCCGGTCTCAGCTGTATGCCATACTGGCTTTACTGGAGGCAGCTCAGGCCTTGGGGTGACACCCCGGATAGTTGCCCCACTGGTGCTGACTGCAAGAGTCTTTTTTCTGTTCTTTATGGGCTTCATCTGCCATCCTTCTTGATCTTTCAGTGGGGTGAGGAGGCAAGCTTCATAAGTATGCCTGGTACATTCTTCAACGGCTTCTTCAGGCAGCTGCTGATAGACTAAAATCATATTGGCGGCCATCCTCCAGGGCGGAGGCTCATGCGGATGAGGTGGCTTCACCTGGTAATCACCCAATTGTAGCTCGCCCTTTTTGACCATTCCTTCCATGATATCCTTGAAGACGTAGCAGTCTTCAATTGCGTGCCCCAGCGCACGGTGAAATGGACAGAACAGCGGATCATCTTTCTTTGTTGCATCTGCAGGTCTCTTCGGTTCGGGCAATGTTACCTTGTTGAACTTATATGCCCAGTTAAATAGTGCTGATGTCTTATCTTTGGGAAAAGAGTAAGCTCTTCTCATTCTGCCTCTTAGAGAGACCTTATCTTTTCTTTCTGTTGCACCCTCAGGCGGGGGAGCTTCATCTGCCTCCTTTTTCCCTTTCTGTTGCTCGAACGTTCTAAAATCGACGGCGTTAGCCTCAGTATGTGATGGCCGTCGGTCATTGGTTTTACCCTTCGGCATAGTGGGAGCATTGGCAGTCGGACGCTTGGACAAGAACGTCTCGACTTCCGCCACTATATTGTTCAACCGGTCAAATGTTCTGACATCTACACCGATCATCTTTTCTAGAACCTCTCTCTTGAGGCTCTGTTTACATATCTGCACTGCATCTTCCTGATGGGGAGGTCTTCGGCATATCATGGCTAAGTTCCTCCACCTTTTGATGTAGTCCAGTGCTGTTTCATCTTGCCTTTGCTTGGTTGCATATTGCTCCGCTATTGTAATTTCTCTTTCAGTGACATGAAATCTATCACGGAATTTTCTTTGCATATCAGGCCAATCAACCACTGATCCAGCGGGCAGGCTTGAATACCATTCAAAGGCTATCCCAGTGAGGGACGAGCCAAAGAACTTAAGCAGATAGGCTTCATCAGCTGCCAGGTCGCCCATAATTGTGGTATAGTAAGCAATGTGCTCCCTGGGAGAGCCCTGGCCGTTGAATTTCTCAAATTTCGGCAGCTTACTGACGCCTGGGGGTAGTCTTTTAGCGGCATACTGGGGAGGATACGGTACTTTGTACACGTCATAGGTACTTACACCATCACCGATCTTCTCAGACAGCTTCATCTCCACAATTCTTTCAATCAACAGCTTGTGGGCTAGGGCTGGATCTATCTCTTCTCGGAAGAAGTGAGCTTGTTGCTGGCTGTAAGGAGTCGTCATCACAGTGGCGCGCAAGGTGGGTGCGGCGGGCTGCGTCTGAGATGTAGAGGGCTGAGCTGCTGCTTGCTGGAAGACAGGCTGGCTTGGAGCTTTACCCTTATCAGTTGGAAGAGGATTAGTTGGGACAGCCATTTCTGCTGAGCTGGAAGTCTGCCCCACAGGTTCGGCTTGCTTGGAGATCGGTGTGGCTTCATGCCTCTCATTTAGCTGTCTTCTGAGAGCACTGATCTCCTGTTGATACCTTCTAAACATCATCTGGATCATGGGATCCAGAGTCGATGGGATTTGTATATCTTCTGAAGTCCCTTCAGCATCATCAACGAAGGGATTGTCTCCTTCCTCTGTTGTCACCACATTGACTGTCATGGTGGTGATCTTGCAGATTTCATCATCATTCTTCATCTTGTCTTTTGCAGCCTGACCTCTTCTTGTGACAGGGCCTGGTCTGGTAGCCAGCCTGAGCAGTTCATCTGGCTGAGTTGGTAGCATATTCTGCCCCCTGGCGATTCCAGCCATGTTACAGGCGAAGATTTGCATCCTTCCCTTCTACCTGCAAACTTTTCTTTTTGCCTGGTAAGGGTATTTGAGTCGGTCGAAGACCGATACTCTTTCTTCAGCCTCTTCCCTATACAGGTCTTCCTTATCATACCCGGCCTTGCGACCTTCTTCATAATCATTTGAATCGGAGGAGGAGACTCCGAGCATCACTTCTTGAAGGGCTTCTCCTTCTTCTTCATCCACGGTGCCCAGAGCACGGGATAATCTTTGCTGACCGAGGGTAGAGTTCCCCAGGTAATGGAAGTAGTCTTGGACCACTTGTTTCATCTCCTCTGGATCGTGCCTTCGCGGCTCTGGTCAGAGTATCAATCTTTCCTGGCTTTTCTGCTGATGAGCCAGTCTTGTCATCTGAGCATTCAAATGCTCGGCTTTGGAATATCTGAATATATCAGCCTGTCTGGCACAGGCTCTTGGTCTTCTTGGAATGGCAAACGTGACTGGTTCGCTCATTTTCATATCGCCGTCTTGGCAGCAGTTGGCAGTGTCATCATAGTTCTTCCTTTGCCATACTTTGCCTTTGGCCTTGGGATGGGTGACAGCAAGGTCTTCCTTCTTCTCATATCTTCTGCCCTTCATCACGGGGCGAGTAGTAATCAGATTTCTTCCTTCATAATTCTTTTCATCTCTCCTCCCCAGAGCTTTTGGGTAAGCAGCAATAGCATCTCTTCTGTAGTTTCTTTCTTCCCTTCTGCTTCCTGCCCTGAAGCAGGCAACAGCATCCTCAGTAGCCTCCTTCTCATATCGAGCTGGGGCCCAGTTCTGAGTCTTCTTTGGTCGCCATACCTGTTTATATTTTGCTGGCTTGGGCACCAGCGGCTTCCTTTCATCAGCTTCCCAGTTGGCCCTCCTAGCGGCCAGGATGCGGAACCTGTTGTCGATCTGGACAGTCGGGACAATCCTGTCTGGCCAGACTTCTCTGGGGCGACCGTTGAGGTTCACCCTGACATCTCCCATCATCATTGTCTTCCCAGAATTAGAAAGACGACGCTCAGCAGCAGCATACCGGCTTCTCCGGTTATTTCTCTTTCCCCTCTGGGCAGCAGCGGGAACCGTGTCCCTCCTTTGAACTTGGTGGACATAGCAGGCGACGGCCGTCGAGGTCATCTTTTCCGGTAAGTCAGCCTTCTCACCAGCAGTCTTCATCGGGGCACTTGCAATAGTGCCTCGCTGGTTGTTGTCGACCTGCAGGAGGTCGGTGAAGACGAGGCCTAGACAGTTGGGCAGCCCGACGGCAGGGGGCATTGCTCCGAACGACAGGGGTACCGCCAGGTAACCCTCTCGCACATGCATATCGATCGGTTGTTGACCGAAGTGTACAGACATAAGTCCAGTAGTCATCTTCCTGAAAATAAGGAAAGCGCACAGGATCAGAAATTTGAGGGGGGCCCGCTGGGCCTCCTATTTTGGCGTAGAGATGAAGGGAGACTAGGTCCCACCGGGCGTGCCAGACTTGTGGAACGTGAATCTTTATCTTTTTTCGTGATATTATTTATTTATATTTTTTATTTGGGATTTTTGATTTTTTATTGGCGTGCCAGTCACCGGGGTGACAATTTCATTGTGCGCTCGATCTGACTTGGTCAGTCGATTGTGAAGTCCGAGTCGGGACCAGAAGTCCGTCATACCGTAAAGGCTATGACGTTAATTACGCCCTTCCAAGGAAGGACAACCCTTGATTAAACGCCAAAATAGGAGGAAAGCAGCGGTGAAGATAAGACTCAGAAGAGACGGGATTGATTTATTTGCAGGATGCTAAATGGGCTAAACAAAGCAGGGGGGGTTATTAAGTACGGGACGAATCCGACGGCATATCCCCGCCATCTTGGACTATGCCAAGTGGGAATAAGAAACCACCCATGTAGCGGTAGGGCAGGATCCGTAAAAGATCGGGTATAATAGACCCGGAGTCCGAATAGGGACCAGCATGACATGACACGTCCCATATGGGTGCGGTGCCGCATCTATATCCCCCTTCGAGGGACCATCGGAGAGCATGCAAGGCTATGACTCCGTGGGCCGGCGGGGCTGGGAGAGAACATCACATTTACCCGGTAGGATGTGTATAAATTTCGGCAGCATGTCCCCTCAACTTGGATTATGCCAAGAGAGAATAGGTCATCATCCACGGGAGGCCGGGATGACGACCGAACGAGGATGGGCACTGGGCCCGCAGACATTGCTTCCATCTATCTCATCGGTTAGTGTTCATCTTTAAATTTTCTTATGTGGTTGATCAGATCAAATTCAAGCAAGGTGTAAATATAGAATATCAGGGGCAGCTTCTCAGACATGGTATTAAAATTTCTTGCCAGAATTTAAAGTGTATTCTCATAAGATGGACCCCCCCTGCTTCATGTTTCATTTTAAATGTGGATGGAGCATGTAAAGGTAATCCTGGTATTTCTGGGGGGGAGGATGCATCAGAGACTTCCGGGGCTTCTTAATAATGGGATTTGCCTATTTTTATGGTCATGGAACAAATATGGCTGCAGAGGGACGTGCTCTTCTTGATGGTCTTCGATTGGCTAAATCACATAATATACATTTAGAAGCAGTTTGTACAGATTCTCTTTCATTGGTTAGATTACTAAATTCCAAGAAAGCGCCTCCTTGGTCTTTATTACCTTGGTGGCAACATCTTCTAAATATGTACTCCCCTCTTCAATGCCCGATTACTCACTCCTAGAGAGAGGCAAACCAGGTTGCTGATGCTTCGGCAAATTATGCAATCATCATGGGCAGAAATATGGAATTTCAATCAATTCGTGAGCTTCCTACTATTGCAAAAGGTTATGCCATTGCAGATGCAATTGGCCTACCTAATTTCAGAATTAGAAAGGTCTAATGGTGCTGATTGGTAATCTGGAAGAGTAGTATCATTTACTCTATAGCTCACTGTGTACAGAAGCTGTTTGTTAATCATCCATAGGTTTTGTTTCTCAAAGGCTTTAGCAGTTTTCCTTTCCTCCTATGGGAGGCTGTACATTCTAGGGGTATGCTGATGTGACACCAAATGCAGCGGAGAGTGACTGTTGGTCGCAGAAGACTGGTGAGGGCAGTCCTGCGTGACTGAAGGAGAAAAATCAGAACTGGGGCTCCCAAACGCCGAATGTACTTCTGCTTCTTGCTCCTGGTCGGGAACAGGGGGAGGAAGATCTTTGATGAAGGGCCGTGGGTCTGAATCCTCCACGATTAGCCGTGGTGCAGTGACGAACCGGGTTGCAGACTCTGGCCGCAGCGGCTACCAGATGCAAACAGTGGATTGCAGAAGTTGTCCCGGCCGCTCCTGGATGCCGAATCACGAACCGTTGGAGTCTCTGGAACCGTGGACAAAGCCTCTTCTCAGAAAAACTGACGGCAACACCTTCTGAGGTCAGGGTGGACAGGGGGACGCCGACGAGTGGGAACTGGTCGCTACAGACAGCAGGAGGCAGACCCGACCAGTCAAGGAAGAAAGACCAAAACTCTGACCTCCGGATGCTGAATGCACTTCCGCTTCTTGATCTAGACAGAGGACTGGTGGAGGAAGGTATTTGAAGAAGAGACTTCAGCCTGATTCCTTCGCCGTTGGCCGTAAAGCAGCTTCCAATCGGGCTCAGGCTTTCTGCAGGTGGTGTCTGGCGCAGTCGGGGTAGGACAGCTCTCACGGGCGGCCACGAACTCGGAATTGCACGATTCCTTCTCGCCTGCGTAGGGGACTGGACGACCTTTCCAGAAAGGTAAGATATGCCCTCAGATGTCACCGTACGAACTCGGGGTAGCTTCTGCAAGACGGGCCTTCTTCAGCCACCTGCAGACTGATCAAAGGGGGGGAGAGGGGTGGAAGAGCTTGGGTGGCCAAAGGAAGAACAATGGGGAGGGGGGTTGGGGGCTGCGACCTAGGGAGGTGAGGGGGGCTGGGAATGAATGTGGTGCAGTCCCAAAGGGAAGAGAATTCGAATTTTCTTCTCTCTCCTCCCTTCCCAACCACCTCCACTCCCCACCTACCCCATTTAAGCCTCTTCCCATTCCCCACAACCCTCATCAATACTCCATCCCTTCCCAAGACCCCCTCCACCAATCCTCTCCTCACCATCCAACCCCCAACTACCCCTCCCACTTTCCCAAGCACCCTTCCCACTACCCCAAGCACCCATTCTCTTCCCCAACACAACCCCCCCCCATTCCCAAGACAAACAAATTAACCCCACCCTTAAACCCATTTTCAAATACCCTTTCCCTCTCACCCACCTTCCCAAATTCGCAGCCCCCACTACCACCATCTGTTGGACCCTCTTCCAGACCTTATTCTCCACCTCCCACACCTTAGAACACCCCCTCCAAGACCCCCTTACAACCAGGGGTCACTCCCACACTCATCTACCCCCTTCCCCTTCTTCTTTCTTGGTCATTGGAAGCTACTTCGAAGTTGATGTTTGCTGTCCAGAGGTTGCAGATGAACCAGTAAATTGCAGCGGCCACCACGACTTCCTCCGGACGCATTTGAAGACCCAAGAGCCATCGTCGGAAGATTCTACCAGTCTCCTTCGCAACAGAAGTAGTTTCATCTTCTTCCGATCTCCGAGCCGTCCAGGAGGTCCATTCTCCCACAACTGCGCAGTTCTGCCTTGGCTGAGAACCTGAGCCAGATGAGAAGCTCTGCCACGACGAACCCCGGAGGAATCAGCCCACGAGTTCTTCTTCAAAATTCTTCATCGCCCAGTCTACTTCCAGAATCAAGAAACAGAACTTCATTCGGCGTTCATGATCTAGAGTTCTCATTTTTCTCCCTCAGCTACGCAGATCTGCTACCCACAGTCTGCACCGACCAGTCGCCATTGTTCTGCATCCCCTAGTCTTCTATGACATCGGTTGGCTTCCCCGTCAGTTTTTCTGCGAATAGGACTCGTCCACGATTCCAACGACTCTGACGGCGCTTGATTCCGAGGTCGGGAGCTGCCGGGGCATTCTCTGCAATCTTCTGTTAGAAGTCTGCAGCTGCCAGTCCGAGAATCTGAGGCTCTATTCAAACCTCCATCCCGGCCAGCAGTGACTCCATAAGAAATTAAAGAAATTTTGAGGCATTCCCTTCTCAGCTACGAAGATTTTCCCCCCGGTCTCGCCACCAGAAAAATTCCTGAGCGGGTTCTACAGTAGCAACACCGACTATCTGTCCCTGTTCGCAGACAGCAAGCAGATTCGGTGCCGTTACTTAGTCATCCCTCTTTAGTCTAATTTCCCTGCCCCGCTTGGCCGGCTGAAGGCCCCTCCCTGCGTGGAGGTAGTATTGTTTGTAATCTCATTAACCCCCACCCCAAGATCCCCCTCCTGCGAGAGGTGTAGTGGTGTAACTTCTTTGGGCAGGTCAAGCGACACCGCCGCTGCGTGTGGGGATCCACTCGCCTCCCCGCTCGCCCTCGTCTCCGAGCGGGACCGGTTTCTTCAAACCGGTCGAGTAAGTGCTCACACCTCACTCCATTTAGTGCTTGTCTTTCAATATTAGTTCTAGTTCCGCTGGTTATGCGAGTGAGAGCTCGATCCTCAAGCCCCATTGCCTTGAGTGATCACCGTGGGAAGAGTGCAACCGGTGCCTTCGACACTTCGTCAGCCCCGTTGAATTGGGCTTCCAAATCCATTGGGAATCAAATCTTGGCCATGCTGGCCCTCTACCAGCAAGGGCCCAACCCCACATCCTCCACTTGGCATCGCCAAGTCACCCCGGGCTTGGGTGAGCGACGGGAGAGCGGCGGCCCAAAATTAGCCCTTTTGATTGTGAATGTGCTTGCTTGCCTAAGTCTTAGGTTGTGTCACATCATATGCCCCTTTGACTTTGTATTTCCTTATACATAAATACAAAAAAAGCATCTAATGGTGGATAGGTGGAGTGAGAACATTCCCTTCCTCTGGAATGGGGGTGCACTCTCCCTTCTTCCCTATTAGATGACTTGGTTTCATTAAAAAAAATGTGCTTTAATTTCCAATCCGAAGCTAGTATAAGCATTAATGATTCTGGATTCCTAATCTTTAGTTGATTCTATGAAGGGAGAGCTGGATATAAGAGTATGATCTTTATGAATTCTTGTTGGTCCTAAATTTTAATTTAATTGCATTACTAAGGGACTAGCAATGAGTAAGTTGGGGGGTGTGATAAATGCTATATTTTACATCATAATTTACATTACATCCATCATCTTTGAGCATTAAATGGATAAAGTTGTGCAACATGAGCATTAATTACATTCTCACACATTATTTGAGTCTTCATATATTTTATTATCTTTTTGAGCTTAAAAGACCATGTGAGAAATATTTAAATATTTGCACAATTATTTTGGAATTAAATAGATTGATATTTTAATTTTCAGGAAACAAACGACCTAGATCAGGGCGCTATTTAATTAACGACATCTCCAAGAGCGTCAATTCAGTTGATAAAAGAAAGTAGAAAAAGAAAAAAAAAGAATTAGCGCCCGAGATGCAGTCGCTAATCATTGAAAGAACGCCCATATGAACAGTCGTCAATTCCTATTTTACGAAAAATAAAGAAAATAGCAAATGAGGAAATAAGGAAATTGACGCCCGAGTGAAGAGGCGCTACTTCAGGAAAGGACGCCCTAGATGAAGGCGTCATTTAAAGAAAGGACGCCCCAATATAAGTCGCTATTCAAAGTTGAACCAGAAAAGGCAACAGCAGGCTCCCGATCGAACTGTTCTTCCGTGTTTGCTCTTATCTAAGCAACATTTTATGGAAAGGAGTCTAATGGATCAAGTTGCATTGTTGGAAATTGGTTTTTGGATCAAACTGGGAACCCATGATCGTGGATGCTCCTGTACCCTATAAATAGATGCCATGGCCGATGATGCAGAAGGAGAGAGGTGAGAGGTCTGCCATAGGGATTTATTTTGAAGCTTTTTCTTTCATCTTTTGCAGTTAAGTTCTTCATCAAAGTTCTTCGTTTTCTAGTCTTCTACAAATTCTTCTTCTTCATCTTCCTCTAATTCTTCCAGTTTTCAAAGTTATTTCCAGTTTTCCAAAGATCTGTCTATGCGTTTTTACTGTTCATCCGGTTTTAAAATATTATGCTATTTCTCATTTTTCTTCCCTTTCTGATCTTCTGTTGCTTCTGAGTTCTTCATGAAAGTTGTAGGTTTTTAAAAGTTTTTCATTTTCTTCTTCTATCACATCTTCAAATTCTCAACCGTTTTTA
This sequence comes from Amorphophallus konjac, assembly GCA_022559845.1. Classification (NCBI taxonomy): domain Eukaryota; kingdom Viridiplantae; phylum Streptophyta; class Magnoliopsida; order Alismatales; family Araceae; genus Amorphophallus; species Amorphophallus konjac. The sequence goes on from JAHNEJ010003119.1 coordinate 57,179, forward strand.
AATTACAATCAATTTTCCAAAGTTCAGTTCTGCACTATTCATCCGCGACCACTCTCTGTTCTATCACGTTTTTCTCCATCTTCCTCTTATTTTTTGTCTTTGTGTTCTTCATCAATCTTCTTCCTCTCTTCGTCTTCTATAATTTTCTATTCTTTCACTTTATCTAATTCTCTCTATATTTTAATCTATTTCTTCTTCTTCTAACCCTCTGTTTTCAAAACTGTTTTATATTTTATCACCCATCATAGCCATCTCTTCCTCTCTTTTCACAACATACATGCTTTGGTTTTAATTTTATTCTTCTTCCTCCACCTTTTCATCTCCATCTCCTATATTTCATCCACACATCCCTTTGGCGGATTCTCTTCCAATTGATCCTCTCACGGCGTCGGCATCCAAGGCGAGGCGATCTTCATCCAAGGCTTGGCAAGGAGTTGACGGCGTTCTTCATCCTATTGGCTTACAATTTCTTTTCTCTTCTTTTATTTTACAAGTTGTAATTTTAGTTTTCATATACATTGTACTTGTCACCTCTCATAGCAATATAGTTGATCTTTGTGAAATTGTGTTTATCTTTCTATCTCCTCCAAATTTCTCTACTTAAACCCTCTCACATTCTTTAAATAGTTTTTATGTAATTTATCTTTCCTTAGATTAATCACACTCAAAAATTCGGTTTTCAAAGCATAAGGTGTTTTTCCAACTTGTTAAAATAAGGATTTTTCCTCCTCGTGGGATCGACTCCGCTTACCACTATATAATTTGATTTTCCAGTCTTTTAAAGTGAGTGAGTGTGAACATTTTAAAATTGTGGCACGGCTTTCATAACGACACTAGTCGGTGCGCATCAGGTCGCGCCGGTTAAGGCCATTTGCCTTGGGCGCGCCATTTTAACCCTTTTACCTAAGCTACCCCGTGCCGTATAACCTCTTACCTACGCTACCCCGCACCGGTTTTGAACAAAAATGCATCTTTCGCGCCGTTTTAACCCCTCACTCATTCTCAAGCTTACCCTCGCTTCCTGTGGCAGGGGTTAATCAACCATCAGTCAAATAAAGGGCATCATCTAAGTCTAAATCATCTGTCATCATGCATTTGCTAATCTATGCATTAGATATAGATATGCATTTCCATATGCTACATTTATGCATGCTTGCCTGAACGAGACCTCGGTATATCAAATGGCATCGACGGAAGGCCGGGTCATGCCTGACCGAAAGTCTTAGCTATGTGCGATGGTGGTCTTCGGACCTACGTCCTCTGCCTCGTATCGAAGGCTCGAACTCAATGAATTATGCTTGCTCTGCATGACTAAGAAAATGACAAATGAATCATCTCAAGCGACATTAAAGGTTTCATCATCGCAGGCCTTCGCTTGTATTCTATTTCAGCCTCGGGCTACCCCTTATCTCGGCAATTAATCAGAGGTTTTCCTCCTTATTGGAGGATGTAATTAACGTCATAGCCTTTATGGTATAGCGGACTTCCGGTCCCGACACGTATCTCATTTTCACTCGACCCGGGTCAGATTGATCGCATAATAAACTTGTCACCTAGTGATTGACACGCCCTACGCAAATAAACCTTTGATAAATAAACCAAATAAATCATAAAAAAAATATTTTTTTTAAAAAAATATTCCCACAGTCTGGCACGTCCGGTGGGACCAAGTTATCCTCTCATCTCTTTGCTGAAATAAACAGGCCCCAAGGCCCCCCCCAAAGAATGCTTATCGTTTGCTTGTTATGTTTTTGTAGAGAAAGTGACGATGGCTGCTGGATTCGCTGCGCTAACCTTTGACCCCGAGATCGTGGCCAGCCATGCTGCTGATGGGTACCTGGCGGTGCCGACAATTTTTGGTTCCTTCCCACCGGTGGTTGGCTTCCCCAACTTCTTGGGGGTAGCCTTCGCTGACATGCTGGAGGTCAAGCTTCTAGAGCCGATCAAGTAGGAAGCTGATATGAAGTCAAGGGCCCACAACGCCCGAAGCTGCAAGAGTTTGGCGATAGGACGGACTCAGTTGATTAGCTGCATGGTGCATCATGTGGCACTGTGGGCTCGCCCCGCCTATTTCAACAAGCCCGGGAATCTCCGCTAGAGGAGTTCCCGCTGAGAAGCTGCTGTCCCTATGACAGGATGATTGTCAGTGTCTGGGAAATCTGTCTTGATTGGGGGTGTCCGGATCTTCCTAGATGGATGTGAGGCCCAAGAAATTCTAGACCGGGTGGTTGCCGCTGTGCCGACCCGTAACTCCTTCCAGGCTCTTTCTGGGAGGAGGGCTGAGAAAGAAGAAAGAGATCGTCAAAGACGAGGGAAGCTCGCCCCGAGGTCGAAGAAGTTTAAACAAGTCTGGGTCCCTAAGAGGGTCCAACCTGCTCGTTGAGAGGCGCATGTCTACTACCACTCCAAGCCCGCCCAGGCAAAGAAGAAGAATGAGAGGGCGCTAGCGCCAAGAAGAGAAGGGACTATCACGGATCCTCCTCACCGCGCAAGTTTTAAGGCATGTGCCCGACAAGCTGATATCTCCGGAGCGGGGAGAAGATTTGAACAACCTGTCGAAAGAGCTCGGCTGGCCTATATCCCTCCGATTGGAGGTGGACAACCATCACCAGTCCCGCATCAGAGACTAGGGCAAGAAGAACTGACCAGTATGGTCATGAATTATTTCAGGGGCATGGGCAACCCCTCATTGGGCCAGCAACAACTGTTGCAAGCAGCCATGGCGAGAGAAGGTGATTGTCCACCAATGGCAATTGAAGAAGAAGAAGAAGAAAGAAGGATGATGTTGTCGGTCGACGACAATGGGTATGAAGATGGCTTAGAGATTAAAGCCAATGAAGCCACTCCTCATCAGTAGGAGGAAAGAAGAGTCTTCGTCTTCGCGAGACTGAACTTCCCTCAACATCCGAGAAGGAGGGTCCTGTTGTGCCCCTTAGGCACAAGCATATGCTATTTTATTTTGATGATAGCAGCACAGTGAGAGTATCACAGTGAGCCAGTCATTGTGTTTAGCATACATTGCATTTGTTCATTTGTTCACTACTATATGCATTTGTTCATTTGTATGCATCACTCCTTTGGCAAGTCTATACATGGTGCATTCATGCATATAAAGTCTATACACTCTATTGCATTGCAGCATGCACACACACAAGTCTATACATTGCTGCATTCCAAGTCTGTACATTGCTGCTATGTGTGTGCATTATTTAACATGTCTGTACATTGCTGCTATGGCTGTGCATCGTTTGCATACTACACACATGACACATAGCAAGTCTGCACATTACACACAAAGTCTGTTTTGCACATATGCACTCAAGTCTACACATCATGCATTCAGGCTTAAGTGTTAAGCACACGAAGTCTGTACAGTGGTTGCCTTCATGCCTAGAAAGTCTGTACATCGTGTGTTGCTGAATGTCTGCACACTGTCTCACTTAGCGTCTCATGCTAAGTCTATACATCCGTTTGCACAACACATCAAGTCTATACATTCCTCATTGCCTTGCTTCATGCACTAAGTCTGTACATCGGCAAGTCTGTACATCGGACCAAGCCTTTGTGCATTAGCGTACATCGGCAAGTCTGTACATCGGCAAGTCTATACATTGCCTTGCTGCATTGCTGCCTTGCTGCATTTCACGCCATATAGTCTATACATTCTTTGCTGCAACGTTTTTAATTGTTGGGACGCTAAAGGTGATCTAGAGGGGGGTGAATAGATCAGTCACCTGATAAAAACGACTGCAGCAGAATCAAATGCGTAATGTAAGAACTTCTGCTATACAGATGAAGCGCACAAACCAAAGACCAACCAGAGCAGCTGAAGAACCGTCCAAAGCAAACATCTACTGTGCAGAGAACAGAAATAAGGAAGCGATGCAAACCACAAAATAATCACACAGTAGACAAGATATTTTTAGGTGGTTCGGTCCTCCAGACCTACGTCCACCCCACACTCAACCCGAGTGTGGATTACTGCTGACTCACAACTTGAACCGTTGGGCATCACAGCTTACCTACAGACCGCTGAGCTTCACAGCTTGCTGTCCGAGACCAAGTCTCACCCGCTGACGAATTACAGCTTAACCTGTCCAGAGGATACACCTCTGCAACCGCTGGGAACTACAGCTTGACCCGTCCAGTGGAGTCCTCCACTGCAAGTGCTGGCACACAGCTTGAACACAAGAGTTTCGAAAACAAAACAGAAATAAAATGAAAAACAAAATGTATCCCTGCAGGGAATAAAGCTCAAACAAGTGAGCAAACTCAGATCTGGTTTTGAACCAAAGATCTGAGGAACAAATCTCTCTCAACTCTTCTCTCTCAAACTTCTCTTCTCTCTCTTTTTCTTCTCTGCTCTCGGTGGCTCTCTGCTTTTCTTCTCTGTGGATCGTGCAGGCTGAAGTTCACTCTCTGCTCTTCTGCTTCGATCTTCACTGCTTCGATCTCCTTCTTCTGAGGAAGAAGACTTCCTTTTATAGCAGCAACAAGAAAGAGGGGGTGTGGCTTCCACATTTCCCGCCTAGAGCTTTTTCCAGATCTGAGGAATTTCGACCACATGGCAGCATCCTTGCTGGTCTGTAGTACACGTGTCACAATCTGGGCACCTCGTCCATCCTTGGATCACGTGCCTTCATTAAGCTTTACGAAGAGTACCTGTCAGACAGAGGATAGTGTTATCAGTTTAAGTCTAAAACCCTGTACAGACTTTGTAGGGTGTAATGCATTGTGTAGACTTTGCAATGTATAGACTTTGCAATGCGACATCAATGTATAGACATTGCAATACCTAGTGTTAAAACATGAGAGCACAATGCACAAACTAAGTGTGTGAACGTTGTACAGACTTAGTGTATGCGTGAAGCACAGAATGCATTAACTAAGCTTATGAGTGTATAGACTTGATAGCACATGCTACAGTATGCATATGGTGAAGTATGTACATTGACGATAAATGCTCAGGCATGCCAAACGAATGTGTAGACTCTGCGTTCAATGTATAAACAATGTGCAGACTTAGAATGCAGCAATGTGCAGGCTTCGTGCAATGCATGAACTATGCACAACGAATGTATAGACTTACTGTAAGGAATGTGCAGACTTGGTGGAACTGAGCGTAGGTAAAGATGAGGAATGTATAGACTTGCTCAGTTCAGCTGCATGAAGCGAGGCAATGTATGGACTTGCCGATGTACAGACTTGCCGATGTACGCTAATGCACAAAGGCTTGGTCCGATGTACAGACTTGCCGATGTACACTAATGCACAAAGGCTTGGTCCGATGTACAGACTTGCCGATGTACAGACTTAGTGCATGAAGCAAGGCAATGAGGAATGTATAGACTTTATGTGTTGTGCAAATGGATGTATAGACTTAGCATGAGACGCTAAGTGAGACAGTGTGCAGACATTCAGCAACACACGATGTACAGACTTTCTAGGCATGAAGGCAACCGCTGTACAGACTTCGTGTGCTTAACACTTAAGCCTGAATGCATGATGTGTAGACTTGAGTGCATGTATGCAAAACAGACTTTGTGTGTAATGTGCAAACTTGCTATGTGTCATGTGTGCAGTATGCAAACGATGCACAGCCATAGCAGCAATGTACATGCATGTTAAATAATGCACACACATAGTAGCAATGTACAGACTTGGAATGCAGCAATGTATAGACTTGTGTGTGTGCATGCTGCAATGCAATGGAGTGTATAGACTTTATATGCATGAATGCACCATGTATAGACTTGCCAAAGGAGTGATGCATACAAATGAACAAATGCATATGGTAGTGAACAAATGAACAAATGCAATGTATGCTAAACACAATGACTGGCTCACTGTGATACTCTCATTGTGTTGCTATCATCAAAACAAAATAGCATATGCTTGTACCTAAGGGGCACAACATTCTCCCCCTTTTTGATGATGGCAACAAAGTGACAGTGAGTCACCAACCAAATTTTCTCCCCCTTTGACATAATCAAAAAGAAGGAAATACATGAGTGCAACATGCAAAATACATTGCAGATTTCCCTTAGAACAGCTCAAACTCTCCCTGAATGAATAACTCCCCCTGAATTATTTCTCCCCCTTTGAGAAGGAATATGGATGGATGAAACAGATAATCAAAAGGTAGAGAAGGTAGGAGGGAAGGAACATGAATAAAGAAGGGGTCACTACACAACAGCTGAAGCATTGGTTCAGAAGGTGAGCATGATTATAAACAACTGTTAAAGCATAAGAATCAGCAATATATAGTTTTGAAAAAATTCAGGTTTAACAGTGATAAAGATAGAGTAAAGCAGTTGACCACTGAAAAAGAGTTATAGACTCCATTTATAGCAATGAATCTAAGGCACATGGTTTTAATAGAAAAGTTAGAAACAATATCCTTTGTGATTAAACATGGAAGTTCAAGAAGGGCAACTTGAATATGTATTGAGAAAAAATAATTTTCACTCAATGACTTTTGATTTCAAAGGGTTACAACATTTTGTATTTCACTTTTTAATTTTTCAGAAACTGAGCTAAGTGAATAGACCAGTGGCATTTATGTTGTTGACATTAGGTGTACACCTTGATCAGAGGCAGGTACCCCCAGTTACTAGGCATAAACTACTAGATCTATTTCAGATCAAGACCTACAAGGAACAATTTTATGCTGTTGACATTAGGTGTACACCTTGATCAGAGGCCAGTACCCCCAGTTACTTGGTGAAAACTCCCCCTATAGATTTGACCCTATGAACAGAGATAGTCTGAAACACTTCATGACTTATGAATTCTCCTGCTTCTTTGGAGGAGATCATAGTTTCTCAGTGCAATTCAGCCATTGCTCTGTCACTGTGTTCAGCTCTTTACATTAATGTTCTTATTTACTGTTGCCCTGATTTCTTATAGAGTGATTGTTTAAAAAAAATACACACTCTTATTCACCTTTTCTAGATATTTCCAGTTTAACACGTTCAGGCATAAAAAAAACTTTTTCTATTCTAACCATGAGACAGAGATTAAGAGCTATAAAAATTTTCTTTTATCTCAAGTTCTGAAGTGCAGACACTTAACTCTTCAATTTATAAAAGTTAAACCTTTAGTTCCTTTCAATTTGTAAGTGTGATTCTTATAAATGAAAAATTACAATAACCACAGCTCAATGCACTAAACCAGAAGCAATATTGTTGTTCAGTGTAGGTGATAGGGAAATAATAACAATTGTTAAGGAGTGATAGTAAAAGGCATTATGGTCCAATAGCATCTGATGTCAAAGAATATGAATGAATTGAATGGGGACAATGAGAAGTGAAAAGGATTCAAAGTATTGAACTGAACTCTCAGCTCCCCCTGACACCATGATGCAACAATATGCTATGCAATGCTTTCACCTAACTAAATGTAGACTATGCAACAATGATACATAAAGCAAGTATGTAATCATTTCAAGTTTATGCACCCAAGTCATGAACATTTTATCCTTTTTCAGAGAGTTTATTTCATGAAAGTCAGGTGTATATAGTCCAGAGAATTGAGAATCAACTTACAACTTAATGCCCTAAATCAACAGGACTTTCTCAATTCTGAAGATAAATTGCTTACCTGCTTTACCTGACTGATTTATTTTTACCCTTGGTGTTGCATCAGAATGTTGACAAGGCCTCCAATCTCTTTCAGCTTTTAGAATTTTTGGCCCTGCCTCTTGTCATATGCCTGGAGTAGTTATTCCTGTTTCATCATTTTGTTCCCGGCTACCAGGCATACCTGCAAACACACTTAGGGAGCAGATTTTGGAACCCAAGATAGTTTGGGCCCCAAGACAGAAACAGACATGTGAGAGTGAAAACATGACAAAAGCTGTTTAGGGATCCATATTTGTGTGAAAGTGGAAGGTTTGGTGGATTCTACAGCTTGAGAATTCTTTTTGTTATTTTTCTTTTTCTCAGCACCAACAGGTTTAGCTTTCTTTTTCTGGTGCTGTGATGGTTTTTGTGTAGTCCTGGCATTCATTTTATTAGAAACATTGTTGTTTTTCTGCCAGTGCCTTGGCCAATGAGTGTACTGGAAGTTGTGGCCCAAACTGGTCCTAGGCTGACCATAGAACACCTGTTGACTAGGACTCCATGTCCTAAAGTGACTATCCCATCTCCTAGCTGGCTGAGATCTATAGGGCTGAGTGGGGAAATTCTGATACCTAGACCTCATGTACACAAGATTCCACCCAAACCTATTAAGTGGTTGTGAGTGAATGTGATGATGGACTTGGGCTCGAGGGAAATAGGGATGAGCAAACTGGTTCCTAGCGACACTTCGTCTCCCTGCCACCTTTGACCCTCTAGGTTTCTGCACTGACTTATATTGGGTCTTTTTCTGAGCAGTTGATGGTGGTGGAGACTTAGCAACCTTGGACAGGGATTTTGATGTGCTAGCTGGCTGATCCCTAACCTTGGACTTACCCTTGGAAGAAGAGCATGCAGCACTAGGCTCTACAATTTTCTACTTTCCCTTGTCCTTAGCACTGGATAATTTTGATTTTTCATTTTTGAAAGCAGATTTTTCACCGACCATTTTTATGAGTGGTCCTTTATTCTTTTCTCCCACGAATGAAATGGTTTTCAATTCAAAGCTCTTTTTAGCTGAGGGATTAAAACCGAGACCCTCCTTTCTGAAGTTGACTTTTGACCCTAGTAAGGCATTAAGATTTTCTGTTCCTTGGGTCATGCTTTCAATGATTTTCTTTTTGTCGGAATTTTCATTTTCCAGAGTTTCAATAGTTTTCTTCAATTCAGCATTCACTGACAAGATAGCTTCATATTTTTCAGTTGAAATCTTTATTTCATTTTCAAATTTCTGAATTGTCAATTTCAACTCATCAATGACATTTTTCAGCAATTCATTTTCTTTCCTACAATCAATCAAAACATGCTTTAATTCATCAAAATCAGAACATGCACTTTTCAATCTGTCATTCTCTGATTGTAAATATGCAACTTTATCAGAAAGTGTTTTATCATTAACCAGAGAATTTATTTTCTTATTCAAGTGTCTGTTTTCCTTCCTAATATCATTCACTTTATCTAACAGTTCTCCATAAGCATCTAGCCAATCAGAAATAGCATAATGTTCGAAAGGGGATGATACCTCATCAGACTCTTCTTCTTCTTCTCCATTCCTGGCCATCAAGCAGATGTCCTTTTCTGAAGAAGTGCTCAACGTGCCTTCTTCCTCATCGCTCCACGTACTGGCCATGGCCTTTCCCTTTGGCGCTTTCTTTTTCTGGAACTCTGGACAATCGACCTTCATATGGCCAATCTTCCTGCAATGATAACAAGCATTAGCATCAGATTTTTCAGCAGAGTTAAATTTATACCTGTTTTACTTCCCGCTGTGGTGTCTTCTGTAGAAATTCTTCTCTTCTCTTCTAAGAAATCTTCTGAACTCTTTTGTGATCATAGCTATTTCATCCTTTTCAAGGTCCGATCCAGATGGACTCCGATCACTAGATGATCCAGTGCTGCTGGACTGTTTTGAGCAACTATGCTTGGCTTTCATAGCAATAGGCTTCTTGTATTCGAGCTCTTCAGCTTGTAGAAGATTCATCTCGTACGCCATCAAAGAGCCTATCAGCTCATTAGGTTTCATCTTTTGTAAATCTCTTGACTCCTCAATCACAGTCGCTTTGGTATGCCACATTGGAGTCAGCGATCGAAGGATCTTCTCACAACTTCATGATCGGTATAGCTTTTTCCCAGATTTCTTAGACCATTTGTTATAATGGTCAGACGAGCATACATTTCGGTCACTGTCTCACCGGGCTTCATCCGAAATGTTTCATACTTTGTCACTAGCATATTTGCCCGCGTCTCTCTTACTTGAGACGTTCCCTCATAAATGACTTCAAGGGTATCCCACATCTCCTTTGCCGTCTTGCAAGATGACACTCTATCAAATTCAGTGGGATGGAGTGCACACTGAATGGCATTGATGGCGCTCCAGTTCAGAGTGGATTTTTGAATTTCTTCTGTAGTCCACAATTCTTCATTCTCATGTAGCTCATAAGGACCTTTGCTCACAATTTTCCAGACCTCGTAATCTTTGGCTCTAAGGAAGACCTGCATCCGGTTCTTCCAATATGAGTAGTTGGATCCATCGAAGAATGGTGGCTTTGTAGTGGACTGTCCCTCTGCTGTTAACCATCTAACATCCACGGCCGTTCCTCTTTAGGATGTTAGTCTTGCACAAAGAGTTAGGCTCTGATACCAATTGTTGGGACGCTAAAGGTGATCTAGAGGAGGGTGAATAGATCAGTCACCCGATAAAAATGACTACAGCAGAATCAAATGCGGAATGTAAGAACTTCTGCTAAACAGATGGAGCGCACAAACCAAAGACCAACCAGAGCAGCTGAAGAACCGTCCTAAGCAAACATTTACTGCGCAAAGAACAGAAATATGGAAGTGATGCAAACCACAAAATAATCACACAGTAGACAAGATATTTTTAGGTGGTTCGGTCCTCCAGACCTACGTCCACCCCACACTCAACCCGAGTGTGGATTACTGCTGACTCACAGCTTGAACCGCTGGGCATCACAGCTTGCCTACAGACCGCTGAGCTTCACAGCTTGCTATCCGAGACCAAGTCTCGCCCGCTGAGGAATTACAGCTTAACCTGTCCAGAGGATACACCTCTGCAACCGTTGGGGACTACAGCTTGACCCGTCCAGTGGAATCCTCCACTGCAAATGCTGGCACACAGCTTGAATACAAGAGTTTCGAAAACAAAATAGAAACAAAATGAAAAACAAAATGTATCCCTGCAGGGAATAAAGCTCAAACAAGTGAGCAAACTCAGATCTGGTTTTGAACCAAAGATCTGAGGAACAAATCTCTCTCAACTCTTCTCTCTCAAACTTCTCTTCTCTCTCTTTTTCTTCTCTACTCTCGGTGGCTCTCTACTTTTCTTCTCTGTGGATCGTGCAGGCTGAAGTTCACTCTCTGCTCTTCTGCTTCGATCTTCACTGGTATCAGAGCGTGTTCCCTGCAAGATCCATCGCCGAAGGAGAGAAATGCGAGTCTTTACTTGCAATATGGCCGGAGTGTCCGGCCGATATGGACAATTACTTGAGGAGTCTCAGGAGCTGGCTCGATTGGCCGAAAGGCCCGGGCCGAACACTCGAAGAACAGAAGCCGCAAGAGAAATGCTGGTAGCAGGAAAGGGAAAGCAAGTCCTAACTGATGGATCCACCATTTTAACTACAAACGTGGTGACAACAAGAAAAAGAGGACGTGCTGCTAGATACCCCGCTTGAAGGTGCATAAGGGGAAACGACAGAAGCCATCCCCACCACAGCAGCCATGGACCCGTCGGTGCTAATTATACTCCAGAGATATCAATAGAAGATAGAGCTTCTGAAGAAACAGCTGATGGAGAAGACGGAGCAAGCCTCAGCTTCTAAGCAGCCTGAGATGCAGACCGAATCGTCACGGGGAGCCTACAACCCAAGTGACTTCCCACCACTTTATACCTTGCTCCAGCCGGTAGAGCCCAGCTTGGCAACCACTCAGCAGTGCCCACCACATCCCTTGATGCCGCCAGTACTGTCGCAGGTGCACCAGGCGCCTCCACTGCTGCGTCCTCCTCCACAGGTGACCACCTTGGTCACCCCCTATCTGCAGTCGACGCACTTCTACCTAGAACTGGTCGATCCGATTGCCATGAATAAGCTGATGGTGGAAAGGATGATCAAGCTGAAGCTTGTCGAGCGAAGTGAAGACGACTACGTCACATTTGATGCCTACCAGGTGCCATACCCGCCACATCATGCTGCGAAGCGGCTCCCCCCTGGGATCAGCAAGCCACCTAAATTCGACAAGTTCAACGAGAAGGGATCCCTGAAAGAACACATCACCTACTATATGACCGTAATGGGCGATCTAGCCACCGATGAGTCGTATCTATTGAAGTTTTTCGGGTCCTCGCTGACGGGGCTCGCATTTTAATGGTACTCTAGCCTTCGGCTGTGTCGATCAGCGACTGGCCGGATATGTAGAAGAAATTCAGAGAAAGATTCCATGTCACTGAGAGGCAGGTCACAGTAGCCGAGCTCTACTCGACAAGACAAAGGGCAGATGAAACAGTCCTTGAATACATTAAGAGGTGGGAGAACCTCGAAATGAGATGCAAGCGGCCCCGCACTAGGAGGACGCTGTACAAATCTGCAAATAGAACCTCAGGAGAGAGGTACTAGAAAAGATGATTGTGATGAAAATCTGGTCATTCGACTGTTTGAACAACGTTGTGGCTGAGGTGGAAGCCTTCCTGGCAAGACCTGCCCCTACATCAGCTGCTGCCACTGCACAAAAGGCAAAAAGAGCAGAGCGGCGCTCAACACCTAAAGAAGTAAACACTCTTGACGTCAAGTCATTTGAACAACAAAAAGATAAAGGCAAGAAGGCGGTTGCCCTCAGCCTGCTAAAGTCGGAGATGACCGAGAGGGCCCCTCACTCCAGGATAAAATGAAGAAGGCCTACTCCTTCCCGAAGGAGAAAACCATGATTCTGTTTGACTGGGTGACCCAGTATGATAAGGTGAACTTGCCCGAACAAAAAAAGGCCGGAAGACCTGAAAAGAAAAAACAACCCAAGGTTCTGCCCCTATCACAAGATGCTGGGGCACCCAATTGAAGACTACTATGTTTTCAAGGATATCATTGAAGGCATGGTCAAGAAAGAAGAAATAGACTTAGGGGAGTACAAGGTTGACCCTCCGCTGTTGTGCCCCTGTGGTTTTGATGATAGAAAACACTATAAGTCACACTGTGTTTGTATGAAAGACTGAATGAGCATGATTGAATGAGCATCTGGTTTTTGCATGTTATATTGCGTACAACTTCATCAGGGTGCATGGCATTTCATCGAATAGATCAAGGTCAATGCTAGTATAGACAGCATGCATTCAAGGCCTGTGCACTTCATGATAGCCAGCTTAGACATGGTCTGTGAACTTCATGATAGCCAGCTTAGACAAGGTCTGTGCATTCATGATAGCTAGCTTAGACAAGGTCTGTGCATACATGTTCAAGTCTGCGTCACCTGGATATAGGTTTGTGCATATGGTGAGAATAAGGTCAAGGTCGGTGCATATGTGAGCATTTTGCACACAAGTCAGTGCACATTAGAGTCTGTGCATATAGCTATGTGCATGGTTGAGGTCCGAGCATATCACTGTTCACATGCATATAAGGTATAGGCCATCTGCACATACACGGTCGGTGCAAGTCTTGTCTTAGGCAATAAAAGGTCGGTGCACTTCTTGCTGCTGCACGCTTGCACATAGTCGGTGCAAGTTCTGTCATATGACCTCGGTGCATGTTGATGTCAGTTCATATCTAGGTCAGTGCAGGGTTGTAGTCGGTGCATCTTTTGTTGATGCACATGCAGACTCTGTGCAAGATAACTCTGGGCACTTTATGTTGCATAGCTCATGAGGTCTGTGCATGTGCATAGCTAAGTCGGTGCAACTTTCATCTCTGGCTCGATTAGGTCTGTGTAATGTTTGTACTCTGCATATTCATAGTCAGTGCATCTGTTGGCCATGTACTGGAATCAAGTCTGTGCATATGGTTGCATGTAAACACTGAGTCCGTGCATGTGTGTGTGTGCAGTTTGTGCATTTCTTAACTCTACATTCAGGTTATGTCTGTGCATACTCTCTTGAATAACACCTACTGAGCTCGTGCACACTAGCTTGTACGCCCTATTAAGTCTATGCATTTGACTGCTGTGTGAACAGATTTTCATATGGTTGAGCTTCAAAGTTGAAGCATCCCTTCTCTGCACGAGCAAGTCAATGCAACGTCTTTGCCAGCACGACTACTCTAGTAAGTTGGTGCAATGCCTTCGCCGACATGACCAGGAACAACCAACTAAGTCGGTGCATGCATTTATATGGAACTTAAGCACGCAAGTGATCAATTGAGGAAAACCATGTTTCGAGCATCTTATGTGCACCTGAGTACCTTACTTACGAGGATTAGAAGAACAAGAGCACGAGATATAAGCAGAACCATCAAATGGCACTTGATCCAAGGCTGATCATTATTCTATGAAGCTGCCACATGGATAGCTAAACGATGGAGATTCTGACACGTGGCTGAAAGATTCCTGAAGCTTCCTGGCGGGAACATTCTCTCCACACGCCTAGGGTGTGAGCTAGTGGGCCCCAGACTGAAGCCTTATATAAGACCTTTCTTCTGCGCAAAGGGAGTAACGCTGAATAGAAGACATCTGAGTGCAGCCAAAGAGAAGAGTACAAGAGCCAGCAGAGTAGAAGAAAAGAAGAGTTTGTGAGATCGAGGAAAAATAGAGAGAGAGGAGCAGAGAAGAGAAGTGAAGTAAAAGAAAGAGGAAGAGAAAGAAAGAGAGAGAGAGAGCCCGTGGAGAAGGTTTAAGCTTCCTGAAGATTTATCCAACAGGACCTCGGATCAAATCCAGGCCAGTCAGCTCCTGCGTGAGCTATATCTATTTTGCAATTTCCTCAGCTTTCAGTTGCTGTGATTTTCAATCGTTTGTTTTCCTTTTCATCTTTCCTCAAGCTGTTAGTCAGCAGAGCAAGCTGTGTCGCTCAGCGGTAGGAGAGGATTGGTTCCTCTGGACGGCCAAGCTGTATTGCCCAGCGGACGGCGAAGCTGTAATGCCCAGCGGTCAAGCTGTTAGTCAGCGGTCGGCTAAGCTGTAAGGCCCAGCGCAAGCTGTTAGTCAGCGGTTTGTAGGCAAGCTGTGTCGCCCAACGGCTTTCAAGCTGTTTGGTAGCGGAAGTCACACTCTGGTTGGAGTGTGGGGTGGACGTAGGTATGGAGGATCGAACCACCTTAAAATCATCTGTACATTATGGTTTGATTGTTTATTCTGCTCCGCTAGATGTATGTTTAGGAACGTTCATGATAGTCTTATCTTATATCTAGTAAGAGATAGGTTTGCACACCGTGCGTTTGATTCTGGTCTTGATAGAGTCAAGTTGATTAGATGAACTGAGTCATCTCTTTAGCTCATATGGAGTAGATCAGAAGTACAGTCTATCTGATCTTTCTTCGATCATTCGAAGAGTGCCACTAAGCTGATTAAGGCACCCGTGGGTTTTAATTCCGCATCTCTGTTTGTTATGAGTTTTTAATTGGGCATTATTTTATAGAGGGATTCATTCACCCCCCCCTCTGAATCCATCGCACCAGTCCCATCAATTGGTATCAGAGCGGGTCTCTGACTGTATAGATCCAATGATCTGCAGGGGATCTTGCCATATTTTGGTGCAATTCTGTGAGACTTGGTTTATCGGTTTGAATTCACTGTTTTGACTTGGTTTTGATTTGTGTTAATGGCTCATCCTCGGGTATTCGCTGGTTCAGGTATTAAATTCTGGCTATATGTAATGCGCAAGCATGTTAACTCTGTTAATCCACAACTGTGGAAGGTTATCTCTCCTGGTCCACATGAAATTTCTAAGGATAAGTCCAAGTGGACTCATGTTCACAAGTTGGAAAATGATGAAAATGTGAGAGCTCTAAATCTAATGAA
The DNA here is from genome assembly GCA_022559845.1 of Amorphophallus konjac. NCBI lineage: Eukaryota > Viridiplantae > Streptophyta > Magnoliopsida > Alismatales > Araceae > Amorphophallus > Amorphophallus konjac. The sequence goes on from JAHNEJ010003119.1 coordinate 72,754, forward strand.
GGCTGCAATTGATTCTGATGATTTTCCTTTTATCTCATGTTGTAGCACTACAAAGGAAATATTTGATAGAGTGACTGCAACACATGTGGAGCAGGAAGAAGAATGTCTCATGGCAAGAAGGAGTGATCAATCAGATGACTCATCATCCCAGGTAAACTATGAGACCGAGGATATTAGCTATGATGATTTAGTTGCCATGCATGAGCATCTACTGGATAAATATGAAGAGTTAAAATAGAAAAGAGAAAATTAAGAAAAGAGAAAAATGCTGAAATCACAAGTCTAAAGGCTGAAAATGAAAATCTAAAATCAGAATTAAAAATAAAGAAGGATCATGTGAAGATTGTTCATCTTTGATAACATTGTGTGACACAATGGAATCTGATTTGAGCCTAAAAGAAATCTTGATTGATTCATTAAAAGAAGACATGTTGCTCAATGAAAAAGAAATTGAGAAGCACAAAACTGTAAATAAAGTTTTGAGTGAATGTGTTAATTGTAGTGAACAAGAGATTGCTAGCTATGAGATACACATTACATCCTTAGAAAATGAAGTTAAAAAACATGAAAGACTAAAACAAGAAAATGAAGAATTGAAAAATCAGAATAAGAAATTGATGGTTCTAAACACAGTTTTGTCTGAAAAATGGTTCACAATTGAAAAAGGAAAATCTGTGTTAAAGGAGAAGGAAAGGTGTGCTGAAACTAAACTTAATGATGAAAAAGAATAAAAACTTCTGTATGAGATTCAAATTTTGAAAAATATGAATGATGCCATGCAGAAACAAATTCTCACCTGTGAAGAAGATCTAACAAAATCTGAAACACAGATCACTTCACTTAAATGTGAAATTACTGATTTGAATAAATCACTATCTAAATTTGTTAAGGGAAAAGAGAATCTGGATAAACTACTGGGAAATAAAGTGAACATTCAGAAAGAAGGATTAGGTTTTAATCCAGATAATGAGAGAAGTATGAAAGAAAAAGAACAAATTATTTTTATGAAAAGTTCAGGATGTGCTAGTACCTCAAAATCTGTTTCACTTAAGAAATCTCAGAACATTCATAAGCACGGGGCTGAACAAAAGAAAAAGAAAATTTGCTGTGAAAAATATGCCTATAAAATTCAGTCTTAAAAGAAGAAGAATGTGCAGTGCTTTTATTGCAATAAGATAGGTCATATGATGCATGAGTGTAAGTTGTTTGAATTAGATGACCTATCTGCTACTACTGCACAGAAAATTCCTGTTAGAAATCATGTTTTTCAAAGAAATAAAATAAATTATTTTTGCTGTGAAAAAATAGGACACACTATCGCACAGTGTTGGCATGTACAGGGGAGTAAACCCATTTATAAATATGTTAAACTCCCTGTTCATCAAAATAACTTTGATAAGAAGAGAACTGAATTCATGAAAAAGACTTCTCATTGTTTTAACTGTGGAAAACCTGGCCACAGAGCATATCAGTGCTGGTTGGCAGGTTTCAGAAAATAAAATTTTCATGTTAATAACAGAAATTTTAATGCTCATGCACATAGATTTAATGTTCACAATAATGTGCACAAAAAGAACTTAACATATGTTATTGTGTGTCATTATTGGGAAAATTCTGGGCATTCTATGGATAATTATTTCATGATGAAATTTGATGACTCTTATGTTCAAAAAGTATGGAGAGCACCATTCAGAGGTGCTACTGACCATGGAGGACCCAAGAACTCTTGGGTACCTCAATGTGCAAAATAAGGAATTGCTCTGCAGGTGTGCCTTGGGGCTGAGGAATAAAGAAGGGTAAATAAACCAAGGCACCCTAGTATGAAAACCCCATTTCTACAATTCTTAGGTAATTTTCTTGCATTCTTTAGGCTTGTTCATTTGAATTATTCAGAAACCTCATTTGATGCATTTCATGCTTAAGTTGTTAAATAAAATTCTCATGCATACATACTTTTATTTACTTTAAAAATGCATTGAGCAACATGAGTCTATACATTCATATTTTGAGCTGTATTTGTACATATTCATTGAAGATATGTTGAATTCATTTTTCATCTGCATGCATTAATGTTTTGACATCTGTTTGTGCACATAAAGAAGGTTAGAAACTCATGAACTCAGTTTGCATATTTGTGCATATATGTGAATTGCATATACATGTATTTGACATACAGTCATTGAAAATCTGTTGCACTTAGGACTGTTGGTGTTGCATTGTCATGCATGACCACTATGATATATCAAATGGTAAGCTACCAAAAGGCAGGTGAAATTTGTCTGGAGGTTCTTACTATGTGTGAGATGGTCCTTTAGACCAAGTTCTCTGCCTAGTACCATGAGTTATATTGCATAATAGGACAGTCTGAATGAGCATGAGTCATAAAATCATATGTTCAGCCTTCATTACAAATATTGCATAAAGTCAGGGGGAGTCTGTCTAGCCCTTGCATGTCCTCATGCCACATGTATCTTGCATAGTCACTAAAATCTGATTGGACTACATGTGCCCCCCATGCATCCATAAGCATAGTTCATGATTTCCCGTACATAAAGTCCCATGCATTATCTTCATGACATATATGATGATTCAATGCATTTAGTTAGGGGGAGTCAACGCATTGCATACATGTTGTCAAATGCATACACTTATTTCAGAATTCATTGCACATCACTCATATTGAAAATAACAAGATTGTGTTCTGCTGGCTATTCATCTAGTTTCTGGTTATCTCAATCAGTCAACTAAAGCTCTCATCCTTATCTTGAGATCATCCATTTCACGTATCTGAACTTGACTCTGATTTGATTTTGAATCTTCTGAGCTGGTCTTTCTTGAGTAAATATGTCTGATGGACCTCTGGATATCTATGATTCTCTTGTCCTGATTGGAAGTGTCGACACAGTGAGTCGACATCATCTTGGAAATACTTTGTCAAATGTCGACACCTTCATTGTTGTGCTCATCTTTGTTACATGCTTGAAACTCTTGTGCCGTTCACATCTTGAATGCTACTGAATCTCATTGAAAATTCAGAAAATTGAGAAGAGTTCAATTCGTATACCTTGATCATAAATCTGAAAATCAATTCATTAAAGAATCTTCTTTTATAAAGATTTATGAATGGCTAAAAGATCAGATTGGTTTAAGTTTAATGTATTCATTGAGCTTGGATATGAGTATCTTGGAAATATCTGAGTCAATTTTAATAAACTTTAACCAACTATTTCATGTTGAATCTTGTAAAATCTTCTGAAATCTGAAAATGTTAATATCATGGCTTTATTTGGTTGAATTATATGAAATCGGTATTATTTTCAAACATCTGATGAATCTGAAATGTTCCTAAGGATAAATTCTATCAGAGTAATGATTTTGGTCACTGAGAAACTATGTCCTTTGACCATAGAGTCTAGAGGACTATGTCATGAAGTGCCATAATTAACTCTGCTAAATAAAATTCATTGAAAATCCAGGCAGAGCAATGGCTTGAATACTGAGAAATATACTTCACTTATCAATGAAATAAGATGAAGTATGTCATGAGGTGTCAATACTATCTCTGAAGCATGACAGTTAGTCATACTAACTGCTTAGGGATACTGGCGTCCAAACAACGTGTATCCTTTAGTCACAAGGTGTGTACTGAACTTAATTACACCTGGTGAACTTGCTATGAAATCTTGTACTGTGCATAAAGAAAAATCTGAAATTATTTGAAGAAGTATGGCTGATCCTCAGGAACCAAATTTGAATTCCTTCATGTTGTTTAACCTCAATACTAATGATTGTAATTTGTAAAGAAGTCATTGAAATTGACTGAGTAAGATGAAGGGAGGTTAATCAAGATATAAATATGAGGGCTTGGTTCACTTTTATTAAACATTGATGTTCAGATATGAGTATAGAATTTTATTGACAAACTGTGTATACATCATATTTAAACCATGATGTTCAAATAAAAATTCATAAGCCCCTATAATGGAAGAGTCTGAACCGAGTTTATTCAGATTTATGAAATAAGTATCTTATTGAAAATCTTCTATTTCTTTGAAAGATCCTGTATTCTGTATGCTGCCATGTCATCCTTCCTGAATGTCTTCTTGACATATCCCTCACCTTACACTCTTGAAAGCCCTGCTTCATTCAGATCAGGGAGCATTGGATTGTTTTTAAAGAAGAGGTTAGGTCTTGTCTAGACTGCACTTATTGCTTTTTAAAGGGGGAGGTTTGTTTGTGATCTTGTCAAAGGGGGAGGATAGATTGATTGGTTCTTGTCTCGTCTGCATCATGTAAGCATCAGGTTCTCCATGAATTGCATTCATTATTCATAAGGAGAGAATACATCTGCAACATAGACTTGATTGGTGCTTAATTATTTAACTGCCTCTGTGTTTTCTATGCCTTAATGATTTTGCCAGAGGAGAAGATTTTAATTCAATCATATCATGTATGTCTGTAACTCTCGTCTCAAACTAGTTCTTTTTTGATGAAGTCAAAGGGGGAGAATAGTTTGACTTGAGCCAGTGTGACTCATAGTGATGTTGCCATCATCAAAAAGGGGGAGATTGTTGTGCCCCTGCGGTTTTGATGATAGCAAACACTATAAGTCACACTGTGTTTGTATGAAAGACTGAATGAGCATCTGGTTTTTGCATGTTAAATTACGTACAACTTCATCAGGGTGCATGGCATTTCATTGAACAGATCAAGGTCAATGCTAGTATAGACAGCATGCATTCAAGGTCTGTGCACTTCATGATAGCCAGCTTAGACATGGTCTGTGCACTTCATGATAGCCAGCTTAGACAAGGTCTGTGCATTCATGATAGCCAGCTTAGACAAGGTCTGTGCATACATGTTCAAGTCTGCGTCACCTGGATATAGGTTTGTGCATATGGTAAGAATAGGGTCAAGGTTGGTGCATATGTGAGCATTTTGCACACAAGTCAGTGCACATTCGAGTCTGTGCATATAGCTATGTGCATGGTTGAGGTCAGAGCATATCACTATTCACATGCATATAAGGTATAGGCCATCCTGCACATACACGGTCGGTGCAAGTCTTGTCTTAGGCAATAAAAGGTCGGTGCACTTCTTGCTGCTGCACGCTTGCACATAGTCGGTGCAAGTTCTGTCATACGACCTCGGTGCATGTTGATGTCAGTTCATATCTAGGTCAGTGCAGGGTTGTAGTCTATGCAACTTTTGTTGATGCACGTGCAGAGTCTGTGCAAGATAACTCTGGGCACTTTATGTTGCATAGTGCATGAGGTCTGTGCATGTGCATAGCTAAGTCGGTGCAACTTTCATCTCTGGCTTGATTAGGTCTGTGCAATGTTTGTACTCTGCGTATTCATAGTCAGTGCATCTTTTGGCCATGTACTGGAATCAAGTCTCTGCATATGCTTGCATGTAAACACTGAGTTAGTGCATGTGTGTGTGCAGTTTGTGCATTTCTTAACTCTGCATTTAGGTTATGTCTGTGCATACTCTCTTGAATAACACCTACTGAGCTCGTGCACACTAGCTTGTACGCCCTATTAAGTCTATGCATTTGACTGCTGTGTGAACAGATTTTCATATGGTTGAGCTTCAAAGTTGAAGCATCCCTTCTCTGCACGAGCAAGTCAATGCAACGTCTTTGCCAGCACGACTACTCTAGTAAGTCGGTGCAATGCCTTTGCCAGCACGACCAGGAACAACCAACTAAGTCGGTGCATGCATTTATATGGAACTTAAGCACGCAAGTGATCAATTGAGGAAAACCATGTTTCGAGCATCTTATGTGCACCTGAGTACCTTACTTACGAGGATCAGAAGAATAGGAGCACGCGATATAAGCAGAACAATCTAATGGCACTTGATCCAAGGCTGATCATTATTCTAAGAAGCTGCCACGTGGATAGCTAAACGATGGAGATTCTGACACGTGGTTGAAAGATTCCTGAAGCTTCCTGGCGGGAACGTTCTCTCCACTCGCCTAGGGTGTGAGCTTGTGGGCCCCAGACTGAAGCCTTATATAAGACCTTTCTTCTGCGCAAAGGGAGTAACGCTGAATAGAAGACATCTGAGTGCATCCAAAGAGAAGAGTACGAGAGCCAGAAGAGTAGAAGAAAAGAAGAGTTCGTGAGATCGAGGAAAAATAGAGAGAGAGGAGCAGAGAAGAGAAGTGAAGTAAAAGAAAGAGGAAGAGAAAGAAAGAGAGAGAGAGAGAGCCCGTGGAGAAGGTTGAAGCTTCCTGAAGATTTATCCTACTGGACCTCGGATCAAATCCAGTTTAGTTAGCTCCTGCGTGAGCTATATCTGTTTTGCAATTTCCTTAGCTTTCAGTTGCTGTGATTTTCGATCGTTTGTTTTCCTTTTCATCTTTATTCAAGCTGTTAGTCAGCAGAGCAAGCTGTGTCACTCAGCGGTAGCAGAGGATTGGTTCCTCTGGACGGCCAAGCTGTATTGCCCAGCGGACGGTGAAGCTGTAATGCCCAACGGTCAAGTTGTTAGTCAACGGTCGGCTAAGCTGTAAGGCCCAGCGCAAGCTGTTAGTCAGCAGTTTGTAGGCAAGCTGTGTCACCCAGCGGTTTTCAAACTGTTTGGCAGCGGAAGTCACACTCTGGTTGGAGTGTGGGGTGGACGTAGGTCTAGAGGACCGAACCACCTTAAAATCTTCTGTCCATTATGGTTTGATTATTTATTCTGCTCCGCTAGATGTATGCTTAGGAAAGTTCATGGTAGTCTGATCTTATATCTAGTAAGAGGTAGGTTTGCACACCGTGCATTTGATTCTGGTCTTGAAAGAGTCAAGTTGATTAGATGAACTGAGTCATCTCTTTAGCTCATATGGAGGGAGATCAGAAGTACAGTCTATTTGATCTTTCTTCGATCATTCGAAGAGTGCACCTAAGCTGATTAAGGCACCCGTGGGTTTTAATTCCGCATCTCTGTTTGTTATGAGTTTTTAATTGGGCATTATTTTAAAGAGGGATTCATTCACCCCCCCCTCTGAATCCATCGCACCAGTCCCATCATTCGCATCCTCATGAAGCGCCTCTGAGAAGAGCTGCGGTCAACATGGTCTCTTTGTATTAGGAATTACCTGAAGAGATCGCAGAAGCCAGCACTCAACATGCTTATGAGGCCTACTTCCTGACACCAATAAAAGAACAACGGGGATGGCAGCAAGTCCCTGCAAAAACAAAGAAGAGAGGCACACCTCGCCCGAAAGTGGGGGCACAGATTGGTTACGTCACACCACAACCCACTCTGCCAGTGGCAACACCTGTGTGGGCCAATCCACCTGCAGTGATCAAAATATTTACACACTACCGGAGAAGACAGACTCCATTGCCAATGCTCAAGGAAATTAGTCCAGAAGCCCGGCAGCTACAAGACTATATAAATGGGTTAAATGAATATGTACAACCCGAACTGGAGCCTTTACTGGTGCAGGATCATGTTCTGTGGCAGGAGTTAGAACATCTCTCATTAAAGCAAGAGTAGGAAGCTGACAAAGCATCAGATAAGGATGGCAGCCTGTTCTCGAGGCAAGCGCCAGCCGAAGAAAAGAAAAAGAGACAAAGAAAGAAAAGAAAAGCCAGTAAGACCACAAAGGATATAGTCCTTTCTTGCAATACCCTATCTGCCCTCTTCAATCTGCCCAGTGAGGAAGATGAGGAGGAAGTATGCTTCACACCCGTCGCCGGGGCAAGCCAGGCTGAAGCAGTAACCGCTGCACATGCAACCCGGTCGGGCCAAAGATGGGGGCATCAGCCGCCCGCCAACCACAATATCATCTTCAGGGGGGAGCAACCCTACATGATACCCCCTCCGGAGCTCAGAGGAGTCTAAATCCCTCCTCGTTCAGGTTTATATAGTCAGAGTGGGGGTAGTCTTACCGCCCCTTCCTTTCTGGAATTCTTAAGAATGTCGAAGGGAAAGCAGCCATGTCAGGATGCCAACCCCATAGTCGGGGATACTCACCCGCAGCTCCAACAGTCTTCTGGAGTTCCGGATGAAGATGAAGCTCGCCAAATGGCAGCCAATGAGGGACAGCAGGAAGACGACACCAAACAGAAGGGTGCAGCCTCAGAGCCGGATGAAGCAAGCCCATCAGGGGCCGCAGTTCAAGACTCTCCCAAGCCCAGGTGGGTAGAAGAAATGAATCTATCCAATGTCCGAGCAGGAAGTCGGGTAGTCAAGTTGTTGAAAAAGCTCCCAGCGAGATTCACTGTTTGGGAAATCCTCTCCCTGAGTGAAGAGACCCGACGGGCGATCATCACTGCTTTGCAGATGCCTGCCCAATATGAAGCATGTTTGGTTGTAGCACCGCCAGAAGCCAATGTGACCTTCACCCAGGAGGACATGCTACTCCCCACTGTCGGCCACAACAGACCGCTGTATATGAGAGGACATCTAAATGGTCGGGAGCTGAGAAGAATTCTGATAGATCCCGGAGCAGCTATCAACATCTTGCCGTACAGAATATACCAGATGTACCACTTCAACGTGCGCCTCGATAAAGTCAAAGATATGCATATCGCCGGCTTCAACTAAAAATGTGAAGTGCCGCTGGGAGTAGCAGAATTCACACTCACTCTGGCGAATCTCACTACAAGGGTGCAATTTCATGTCATCGATTCCCACACCTCGTACAAGGCGCTGATTGGCCACCCCTGGCTACATGAGAACATGGTGGTGCCCTCCACGCTACACCAATGCATCAAATACACCCAAGAGGGAAAGGAGGGGAGGATATTCGCCGACCTCCACCCGTTCAAAGTATTCGAGTGTCACCTACTAGATGCTCCTCTGAATGCAGGACGGTCATAGAAGACCTCTAAAGTCAAGACCCCTGTTAGAGCAACAAGAAGCACTTCCGGCGACGACTGGTTCTCACCGCCGCCGCCCGGGTACATCAATCCCAAGACGGCTTCACATATTACCGTCGCCGGGGATGTGGGTAGAGCAGCACCTCCTGCCACCTATCCTCAGGCCAATGAAACCAAGGTCGACCAGCAGCACGACCACATCGGGGTCCCGGAAGGCCTCACCAAGCCAATTCTCAGCCTCGACAATAGCACTGTCGAGCCTTTCAAAGCATCGGAGGTGACGCAGTCTGATGGCCCCAACAGTTTGTTTTACATAGCTGAAGAGCATCCCACATGGGAAGACACTAATTGCCATCTTCCTGAAGATAGAGAGAACTCGTTAGTCCCCGTTCGAGGGTTGACGTTCACAACGAATCGAATGGACAAGATGTTCCAGAAGCAGCACATCCCTTTCGGCCAACCCCGCAAGGAGGAAGAAGCATTCCAGAAGCTGTGGTATCCCGCAAACCTGGACAAAGAATTGAGGCGTGTCTATCAACATCCAGGGTTAGGATTCACCCTTGAAGAATATTATTATAGCAGGTGATAAGAAGTGGATACCATCTCCGCTTTCAACCCTGCTAAAGATAGCTCACTGGGGGCAACCTTCGATGAATACCCAACGAAGGCCGAACATACTGAACCTGCTCAATCGAGAGACTCAGAATCAGAGGATATAACACCTTGCCGATGCTGGGAGAAAGTATGTCCTGAAGAAGCGGCTCTTCAAGCCAGATTTGACACGGCCAGCAGTAGCGAAGCCGAAGATGCGGAAGAAGAAGGGCTATCTCCCTCTAGTGGCCCTCTTTTGATAATGATGTCAGCGCCCCTCGTACCGACTAGAGAAGCTTCTGTCGAAACTGATCAAGATACGCATGTTGCTAGAAAAGAAAGGGGCACCTCCACCGAAGATATGGCAATCTAAGGAGATGGGGTATTCATGTCTTTTGATATGAAGTCGTAATGCTGCTCCAGCACGGCAACAAACAACTGCCAGTCCTTCAGGACTGCAAACACATCTGCAAGGGCCGAGGTCGTTAGCTCGTCTCTCAAAACCACGGTGGCTATAGATCTACCGATTGAACAGCTCATGCAGTCGCCACCGGCTGAATCAGAAATCCCTGGCGAAGCCCAGGTGGAACAGAATGAAGAGACCGAGGTACTCGAGCTTGAAGATGGTATTCCAAATTTTGTCAACCTTCAACTTGCGCCCTCGGAAATAGAAGATGGGGGCCAAGCCACAGTCGATGAACTGATAGAGGTTAACCTGGGAGATAAGGCCGACCCTAGGCCGACCTTCCTCAGCACCCAATTGTCTGCTGAAGAACAGAAGTTGTATGTCCAACTGCTACAAGAATATCGGGATTGTTTTGCCTGGACCTACAAGGAAATGCTAGGACTCAGCCCCGCAGTCTCACAGCATGAGCTAGCTATAAGCCCTGAGGTCGAGCCAGTTAAGCAACCGCCACGGCGTATGAGGCAAGAGCTCATCACTCAGATATGCAAAGAAGTGGACAAACTCATTGATGTGGGTTTTGTCAAAGAAAACCAATACACCACGTGGCTGGCTAATATTGTGCCCGTGAAAAAGACGAATGGGCAAATCCGGATATGTATTGATTTCCGAGATCTGAATAAAGCGTGTCCCAAGGATGACTTTCCGGTGCCGATCATTGAAGTCATGATTGACGCCACCACCGGCCATGAAACACTGCCATTCATGGATGGGTCTTTCGGTTATAACCAGATATGGATGGCGAAACATGACCGGGTCCACACTGCCTTCCAAACTCCCAATGGTATCTATCATTAGAAAAGGATGCCGTTCGGACTGAAGAACAATGGTGCAACTTATCAGCGGGCGATGACCAGAATATTTGATGAACTGCTCTACCATAAGGTCGAGTGCTACATAGATGACCTGGTGATCAAGACCAGAAGAAAAGAAGACCATTTGCAAGACCTCTGAGTGCTGTTTCAGAGCCTCAGGCAATATGAACTGAAGATGAACCTTATGAAATGTGCGTTCGGGGTGTCGAGTGGAAAGTTCTTGGGTTTCATTGTCAGATATCAGGGGATTGAAATAGACCCCATAAAGATCAAGGCGATCTGGGAGTTACCCCCACCAAGGAACCTCTCTGAGCTGAGATCCCTGCAAGGCTGCCTAGCGTACATCCGACAGTTTATATCCAACTTGTCGGGGCGATGCCACCCCTTTCATAAGTTAATGATGAAGGATGTTCCCTTTTATTGGGATGACGAATGCCAAACAGCTTTTGACAAGCTGAAAGATTACTTGAAGACCCCTCCAGTGCTGGGTGTACCAGTGAAAGGACGACTGCTGGTTCTATATATAGCAGTCACGCACTACTCACTGGGGGCAATGCTTGCCCAAAACAATGAAGAAGGGAAAGAACAAGCCCTTTACTACCTCAGTCGAAGACTAGTCAGAACCGAGGAGAAATATACCTTCATCGAGAAAGTCTGCCTAGCACTGGTCTTCGTCACCAAGAAGCTCCGGCACTATATGCTGTCACACGAGATCTAGCTGATATCCAAAGCTGATCCGTTGAAATATATCTTGTCCCAACCGGCACTCAAGGGCCGCTTAGGCAAATGGGCGGTCATTCTTATGGAGTTTGATATCCACTATGTACCGCAGAAAGCTGTCAAGGGTCAGGCCATTGCAGACTTCTTCGCTGAGCATCTAGCACTAGAAGACTGTCCACTGGAGATAGAACTCCCTAATGACAAAACTCTTGAAGCCAACCAAGTGCGACCCTCCTTATGGCAATTGTACTTTGATGGCGCATCCAGAATTGACACCCCAGCAACTGGATCGGCCAAAGTCAGGGCAGGGGCAGGCATAGTCCTGAAATCTCCAAAAGTAGAAGTCATGTATACAACATGTTCAATAAACAAACCCTGCACAAATAATGAAGCAGAATACGAAGCCCTAATCATTGGGTTGCAAATTGCCTTGTCTATGGAGATTCAGATGCTTGAAGTGTACGGGGACTCCATGCTAGTGATAAAACAGTTAGAAGGAGAGTTTGAGGTGCGGAAGTAGGAACTCCTCCCCTATCATCTACTGACGCTCCGCCTGATGGCAAGATTCTATTTCATCATAATCAAGCACATCAACCGAGGACAAAATGCCCAGGCAGATGCCCTCGCAAAGTTGGCCAGCTCTTTGGCGGTCCCGCCAGATATAATCCTGAATATAGCAGTAATTAAACGACGACAAGTCCCCAGCGTGACTGAGGTCCTGGTTGATGGACATAAGAATGAAGCGGCAACTGTGGAAGAAATCCAACAGCCCGATTGGTGGGAATACCTCCCATGTTGGTTTCGCCACCAACAGCTCCCGAAAGAAAAAGAACAAAGAATGAAGCTCCTGAGGGTTAAGGACACTTATGAAATGAGGAACGGAACTTTGTTCCGAATAATGGCAGATGCCCAAAAGAAAATTGATGGGGGCATCTCTCGCCCTTCACATTTTTTCCACAGCTTTGATTGCTCGTCGGCATAGCTCCATTGTGTCCGTCATATTTTTCTGAATCGAGTCATGTAATTTTCATATTTTATTTGAGTCATGTCATTGTAATTTTCCTTTTATTTGAGTCAAGTACCTAGGTCATTGAGTCATCTACCTAAGTTTGAGTGTCATTAGGATTGATTAGGTTGTTATTGGGCCCAATTCATTGGGCTGGCCCATGGGCGCCCCCCACCTTCCTCGGTTATTCATCATTAAGTCAAATGTCAGGGACTTTTGTAAAATGTGGGTTGCCTATATATAGGACCCCATTCCCATCATTTTGAACTAATGAATCAATGAATGAAAAACTTGCCATTTTGAGAGTTCAAACTTCTTATCTAGTGGAGAGATTCCATTATTTGGGTGAGAGACCCTAGGGGAGAGATTCCCCACCCATCCCTCTCTTAATCTCTCTCTTTCACTCTCCTTTCTCTCTCCTCCACACCCAATTTCAAAAATTTTCTCTCTTCTCCCTTCCCAACCACCACTCTCCCACCTACCCCCATTAAAGGCCACTCCCCTTCCCCACACATCCCATTACTCCACCCCCTAGTCCCAAGAGAGCTTCCACCAATCCTAGCTCCACCTCCCAACCGCCAACTACCCCACCCACTTCCCCAAGCACCCTTCCCACAACCCCAAGCACCCCTTCCCTTCCCCAACACAACCCCTCCCATCCCCAAGACCACCATTGAATACCCTCCATTAAGGAAAATTCAAACTCACCTTCCCTCCACCCACTTGTGCCCCCCTCACCTTCCCTTCTCCCTCCAAGCCCAAATTCGTAGCTCCTCCTCCCACCACCTGTTAGACCCCCTTCTAGACCCCATTCTTCCCTTCCCCCACCTTGGAACACCCCTCCTAGACCCCTCACAGCCCGGGCTTTCCCCACACTCATCCACCCCCATTTCTCCTCCCATATACCCCATTCCCCCCCGTCATCTTCAACCTACAGCTCTCAACTGAAGATCTGCAGAAGAGTAGCAGCTTGCAGAGGTGACCACGGCTTCCTCCGAATATTTCTGAAGTATCAAGAGCCATCATTTGAAGCGTCTCCCAGTCCTCTTCGCAACGGCGGTGGTCCCATCCCATTCTGAGTTCGTGATCCCCCAGGGGAGCCATTCTTCCCCGACTGCGTAAAGTCTCCCTGACAGGAGACCAGAGCCGGAGTGGACGCCAGACTGCAATGATCCTACTTGGAATCTGATCGAGAGTTCTTCTTCAACAAGCTTCTTCTACGAGTCTTCTTTCTTCTCCAAAAAGCAGAGCTCAATTTGGCATCAGGAACCATGAGTTATCAATTTTCTTCTCCGGGTGCGCGGTTCTGCTTCCCCACAGTCTGCACCGACCTCTCATCAGTTATCAGAGCCCACCGTTCTTCTCCGACATCGTTTGGCTTCCCCTCTAGTTTTTCCTCGAAGAGGACTCATCAATGGTTCCAACGGTTCTAGAGGCACCTGATTCGGAGTTCGGGAGCGATCGTGGCATCCTCTGCTTCCTGCTGCTGAGATCCTGAGACAGTCAGAACTGTTAATCTACTCCCCTATTCAAGCTCCTACTCCGACCAGCACCGGTGCCCGATGAAATTATCAAAATTCAGACATCATCCCGGCTCAGCTACGAGCAATCTCCAAGTGGTTTCGTTATCGGCAAAATTCTGGAGTGTCCACAGCGTCCAGAGAACCAACTATCTATCCTGAAGCGCAGAGAGTGGACAGCATCGGCATTGGCTACCATTCTTTACTTCTAGCTTGGTTTCTCCCCTCCCTGCTTGGCCGGCTGAAGGCCCCTCCCTGCGTGGAGGTAGTGTTTGAGTGTAGTCACTGGTTTCCCTTCCCCAAGGTCCCCCCCTTGCATGGGGTGTAGTGCATGTAATCTGAAATTTCAGGTTGAAGCTTCTCCTGCGCGACGTGCGGGTAAGCCCAGGCTTCCTCGCTCGCCCTCGTCTCCGGCCAGGATCGGTGTCTTCACACCGATCAGGTGAGCCACTAAACACTCCTCTTTGCTGGATTCCTTTGCTTAATTAGTATTGCATCTTAGTGCCGTCGGCGTTAAGAGAGTGCCCGAACCCGAATTAGCGTTTAATTGTGTGGCTACCGCGGGTGAGTTGTGAGAGTGATCATTCAACCCAAGCCTTCGGCGTTCTGACCGCCCGTGAATTTGGGCAACCCCTGACCCATAGGGGTCCTCCCCAAGCCAGCCGTACCCTTGGAAACCTCTGGTCCAACCTCGGACCCTCACCCCATCGCCAGTCCACCTGCGGACCCGAGTGTGCCAACGCGAGTGAGTCCGCTTATGTGACATGACCAAATCGTTGGGATGCTTGCAATTTAGGTCCTAGGTTGTGTCACATCAAATTGGTATCAGAGCAAGTCATTGACTTGTCTCTATCAAGTCAAGTCCTAGGGCATGCTTGCATTCTTGTCCGAACCGTGCATTGTCAAACCATCATTGTTAACATTGAGTCTTGGGTCACATGGCCCCTCTCCCAATCATATCCCATGCATGCTTACCTAATGGAGAGCCCGTAGAAATTGATTTCATTGACCTAGAATATGAAAATTGGGTGCCCCCCGATATCATTACCTCTCTTTGTAGGACCGGACAAATTATGAACAATGGAGACCAAGTCTTTATTGAATTCCATAAATGGTTCGGGAAGACTAAGTATTTGGATGGGGCTTGGTGTCAAAAGGGAACATTGGCGGGTCCATGTATAATCCTTGGTAAGAAATGGTTAGATGAAAGGAATGCCGACATCGACCCAACACGTCAGACTTGCCTAGTGCATCCGCCACACCTTTCGGGAACCTTTAAATTCAACAACCTTGTATTCTCCCACCTGCGGGAATCCCACCATTGTTCACCACCCCGGATGCATCATACTCCGGCCATCATCAGCCCACCATCAAAGAACTTTCCCACTCCATTAGCTTTGGAAGAAGTAGTCCACCCGCTTTGCCATATGAAGACAAATACCCCTCGGGAACCTATCCCCTCCATGGAGAGCACCCATGTCCCAATTGAAGAGGAAGCCTCGCACGAGGATCTTCACCCTACACTACCCCCTCTAGATAAGGCCGAAATCATCTTAGAAGAGTCCCTTGTTAGGTGGCTAAGAGAGAGCCTAATTAGAGAGATCTCGGCCCATGTTTGCCCTCCCATAGAACAAAATTTTCTCCTAGTGCCCTTCTTCTCCTATCACACCACAATCCAAGCATCCTATCAAGTGGAGACCTTAGAGGATTTTCTTAGGGGCTTAGCATGGCAAATTGAGTTCACTAGCATGTTGACCCCTATGGCCGAACAACCTATGAGCCTTGGCCTCCTACACCTATGCATTGGGTCTATCACCTCGATTTGTACCATTGGTTGCTACACTAGCGACCTTCTTTTCCTTCTCCCTATGGTGGAAGAACCCATCTTGGTCCACTCCCCTACCATTAAGATCCCAAGTGCTTTGGTCAACCAACCCACTAACGACCATGGCCCAATTATCTTGGAGGAGGATGACCCATATTCTTGGGGCTTTGAGGATGTGGAGTTCCTCTCTCTGGGTAACCATTTCCACGATCCCCTTGACCCCTTCCTATACCCATGTGGCCCAACCATCTTACCCACCACCCACCCTTTCCTACCCCCACCCACCATATTGGGCCAAACCCACCTCATCCATGACCCGGGTTACACCTTGGGAGCCATGACCTTAGGCCACATATCCCTATGTAATGTGGTTGTTCCCCACCCCATGATGACCACCTTCTTAGATCCATTCGATCCTTTCCAATGGGAGTTCAAAGGTTGTCCCACACCTATACACATGGAAGTCACCTTTGGGAAAAGCATGTATGTGTCTAGGCTTACCACACCACTTGGCATGAACACTATGTTGGGTCCATTCATTCATATCACCCACATGTCAAGTAGAAAGCATGAGTGGTCCAAATTCGGATGTAATGGTCCACCTTCACTCATCATAAGTCTTAAGCATAATAGGAGCATTCTTGGATGTCCGGGTCCCCCGGCATTTGTCACCCCCATGTATGACTGGATCACCTACGGATGCCCCGGCCCTCCAACCTTTGTTAGAGAGTCTATGCATGATAGGGCCACATTTGGTTGCCTCGGCCCACCAAGGCTCATCAAGGTCTATATGGCATCATGGCATGATAGGTCCATTTATGGATGTCCTGGTCCACCTTTATCCACACACATTTTCACACACCCACCGCCCCGTAATACATGTCATGTGCATCCAAGCAAGCAAGCCGCAACGAGCGATGAGGTTCATAATGAGCGGGCAAAAACTCACGAGTGCCACTTGGGATTCCAAGTAGGCAAACCTACGATGGTGGCTTTGGAATGCCTCAATCTTAGGGTCACCTCCAAATCGACGGCACGAGGACTTGGACCTTCCATGTTCCGAGTGGCTTTGGCAACCTGGCTTACGGATTGGATTTACCGATGGGATTTTGAATATACCCCACTTATCACGTGGCGGATCTAGCACCCTCTAAGGGCACCGCGGGGGATCCCAGTGAGCAGCTTGAGCCTACCCCAACCTTTATGAGTGACATCCTCGGAGAGCCTCCTTATATCAGCTTGAGAGTCCGACGTGTGCACGGAGGCAATACTAAGCAAGCAGGGTACCATCGCCAGCAAGAGGGTGTGCCCGAGCCACCTTGAGAGGATGAAGAGCAGTCCCCGGCTAAGGACGCGAGGTTGAGTTTGGAGGTTGTGGCTCACCCGGAGCTGCATTGAAGGACCTCTTCCCCGACGGACCTATACTCGACGGAGTCGAGTTCTTCGCACCCCGGGGGTATGATGGGGGCATCTCTCGCCCTTCACATTTTTTCCACAGCTTTGATTGCTCGTCGGCATAGCTCCATTGTGTCCGTCATATTTTTCTGAATCGAGTCATGTAATTTTCATATTTTATTTGAGTCATGTCATTATAATTTTCCTTTTATTTAAGTCAAGTACCTAGGTCATTGAGTCATCTACCTAAGTTTGAGTGTCATTAGGATTGATTAGGTTGTTATTGGGCCCAATTCATTGGGCTGGCCCATGGGCGCCCCCCACCTTCCTCGGTTATTCGTCATTAAGTCAAATGTCAAGGACTTTTATAAAATGTGGGTTGCCTATATATAGGACCCCGTTCCCCTCATTTTGAACTAATGAATCAATGAATGAAAAACTTGCCATTTTGAGAGTTCAAACTTCTTATCTAGTGGAGAGATTCCATTATTTGGGTGAGAGACCCTAGGGGAGAGATTCCCCACCCATCTCTCTCTTAATCTCTCTCTTTCACTCTCCTTTCTCTCTCCTCCACACCCAATTTCAAAAATTTTATCTCTCCTCCCTTCCCAACCACCACTCTCCCACCTACCCCCATTAAAGGCCACTCCCCTTCCCCACACATCCCATTACTCCACCCCCTAGTCCCAAGAGAGCTTCCACCAATCCTAGCTCTACCTCCCAACCCCCAACTACCCCACCCACTTCCCCAAGCACTATTCCCACTACCCCAAGCACCCCTTCCCTTCCCCAACACAACCCCTCCCATCCCCAAGACCACCATTGAATACCCTCCATTAAGGAAAATTCAAACTCACCTTCCCTCCACCCACTTGTGCCCCCCTCACCTTCCCCTCTCCCTCTAAGCCCAAATTCGTAGCTCCTCCTCCCACCACATGTTAGACCCCCTTCCAGACCCCATTCTTCCCTTCCCCCACCTTGGAACACCCCCTCCTAGACCCCCTCACAGCCCGGGCTTTCCCCACACTCATCCACCCCCATTTCTCCTCCCATATACCCCATCCCCCCCGTCATCTTCAACCTACAGCTCTCAACTGAAGATCTACAGAAGAGTAGCAGCTTGCAGAGGTGACCACGGCTTCCTCTGGACGTTTCTGAAGGATCATGAGCCATTGTTGGAAGCGTCTCCCAGTCCTCTTCGCAACGGCGGTGGTCCCATCCCGTTCTGAGTTCATGATCGCCCAGGGGAGCCATTCTTCCCCAACTGCGTAAAGTATCCCTGGCAAGAGACCAGAGCCGGAGTGGACGCCTGACTGAAACGATCCTACTTGGAATATGATAGAGAGTTCTTCTTCAAGAAGCTTGTGCTACGAGTCTTCTTTCTTCTCCAAAAAGCAGAGCTCAATTTGGCATCTAGAACCAGGAGTTATCAATTTTCTTCCCCGGGTGCGCGGTTCTGCTTCCCCACAGTCTACACCGACCTCTCATCAGTGATCAGAGCCCACCGGTCTTCTCCGACATCGTTTGGCTTCCCCGCCAGTTTTTCTTCGAAGAGAACTCATCAACGGTTTCAACGGCTCTAGAGGCACCTGATTTGGAGTTCGGGAGCGGTCGTGGCATCCTCTGCTTCCTGCTGCTGAGATCCTGAGACAGTCAGAACTGTTAATCTACTCCCCTGTTCAAGCTCCTAATCCGACCAGCACCGGTGCCCGATGAAATTATCAAAATTCAGACATCATCCCGGCTCAGCTACGAGCAATCTCCAAGTGGTTTCGTCATCGGTAAAATTCTGGAGTGTCCACAGCATCCAGAGAACCAACTATCTATCCTGAAGCGCAGAGAGTGGACAGCATCGGCATCGGCTACCGTTCTTTACTTCTAGCTTGGTTTCTCCCCTCCCCGCTTGGCCGGCTGAAGGCCCCTCCCTGCGTGGAGGTAGTGTTTGAGTGTAGTCACTGGTTTCCCTTCCCCAAGGTCCCCCCTTGCATGGGGTGTAGTGCATGTAATCTGAAATTTCAGGTTGAAGCTTCTCCGGCGCGGCGTGCGGGTAAGCCCACGCTTCCTCGCTCGCCCTCGTCTCCGGCCAGGATCGGTGTCTTCACACCGATCAGGTGAGCCACTAAACACTCCTCTTTGATGGATTCCTTTGCTTAATTAGTATTGCATCTTAGTGCCGTTGGTGTTAAGAGAGTGCCCGAACCCGAATTAGCGTTTAATTGTGTGGCTACCGCGGGTGAGTTGTGAGAGTGATCATTCAACCCAAGCCTTCGGCGTGCTGACCGCCCGTGAATTTGGGCAACCCCTGACCCATAGGGGTCCTCCCCAAGCCATCCGTACCCTTGGAAACCTCCGGTCCAACCTCGGACCCTCACCCCATCGCCGGTCCACCTGCGGACCTGAGTGTGCCAACACGAGTGAGTCCGCTTATGTGACATGACCAAATCGTTGGGATGCTTGCAATTTAGGTCCTAGGTTGTGTCACATCAAAAATCTTACTCCGTTGCTTGTCCCGAGCAGAAGCCTGGCAAGTAATGCAAGAAGTCCATGCCGAGTCTGCCGGGGCACATCAGGCCGGTCCGAAAATGAAGATCAAAGTAAAGAAGCGGGGCTATTACTGGCCCTCTATCTTCAATGATTGTTGCAAGTTTGCTAAAGCTTGCCATAAATTCAAGAGCACGCCAACATGTCAAGAAGACTGCCAGTGCCGCTGCACCCCACCCTACCAAGTTGGCCGTTTGCTCAATGGGGCACGGACGTGGTAGGACCCTTACTGGCATCATCAGTGTTGAGGTGCTAGGCACGGATTCAGAGGGGGGGTGAATGAATCCCCTTTCAGATTTTTTCCCAAATTAAAACTGTAACTAGAAATCGTGCGGAAGACAAATCAATTGAGCTAGGCGAGACAAGTGTTCTAAAGAGACTTACACTTGAACACTTGATTATATGTTCTTATGCGAACCTCACTCAAACACTTGAATTGCATACCCAGCAGGCAATCAGCAACCTAAAACTCTGCTAAACACACGTATGACACTTCACAGCAGGGTTGGAATAGGACTTGTACCAGATAGAGAAGCTTCAACAAGATGAAGGCTAAACAAATTTCAATCAGACACAACCGTAGATAGAAGCGAGTTGAGCATACATCTAACAGTTGATGATAGAGCAATCAAACCATAGACACAAAAGCAATCGTACAACAACCGGGATTTTTAGGTGGTTCGGTCCACAGACCTACATCCACCCCACACTCTAACCAGAGTGTGGCTTACTGCTGCCAAATAGCTTGAAACTGCTGGGTGTCACAGCTTGCCTACAAACGCTGCCTAACAGCTTGAACCAGAAAAACACTTTCCTCTCTTCCTCTAACCCGGAGGGGAACCACTAGTGACACCCAGTCACTAGCAAACTGGAGAACAAATCTCCCTTCCTCTGAAACCCAGAGGGAAACAACAAGTGACACCCAGTCACTTGCAAATCGGAGAACAGATCTCCCTTTCTCTGAAACCCAGAGGGAACAACCACGAGCGACACCAAGTCACTCGTAAACCAGAGAACAAATCTCCCTTCCTCTGAAACTCAGAGGGAAACCACAAGTGACACCCAGTCACTTGCAAACCGGAGAACAAATCTCCCTTCCTCCAAACCGGAGGGAACCTAGCGACACCCAGTCACTAGCAACCAGAGACCCAAGTCTCTCTTCTCCTGAGTCCACAGGAGGAACCCCGACCTCAAACCAGAGAATCAGAGGAACACACTGAGCAGATGGAAAGAACAAACGAAAAATAAAAATCATAGATAAAAACAACTGTAGCTCCGAAGAGCAATTCCAAAACAAGTCTTCAAGGACAACTCTCTCTTCTCCTTCCTTAGTATTCTCTTCACTTCTCAGATCTTTCTCTCTCTCTCTGGACTTCTTCTTCTTCTGCTACTGGCTCTCGTACTCTTCTCTCAGGCTGCACTCTTCTTGCTTTTCTATCTTATTATCTTGTTTGATTGCAGATGAGGCCTTTATATATGGCATCAGGTAGGGTCCCACGAGCCCATGCCTTGGGCGTGAATGAAGCTCATTCCCGCCTTTTCCAGAGAGACCATGCATCAGGTGCAGATGGAATGTTGATCCACGTGGCATAAGATGCTTCCCTAGGATCACGTGCCAATCATTAACTCCCTGTGTCCATCCGCCAGGATTCCACCATTTCTGGGAACACGTGCCTTGTATTAGCTCGACCTCACGTGTTGTCTTTAACCTGTCAGTCATAAAGGAGGCATTTCGTCAAACACAGTATTGTCAGCTAGTTCTCAATATGCACAGACCTAATAGGAGCTTAGACGTGAATAATGCTCGAACATAACCATGTGCTTAGACTTCAATTGCACGTATGCTCAGACCATGTGTCGTGTAATGCAGGATATGCACAGATTTTATAGCAATGCACAGACTTTGATTGTGCACAAGCCAAGACATGCACAGGCTATAAGCAACGTAAGACCATATATGCACAAACCATGTATCACATAAAGGAAGATATGTTGCACGGACCATTTGTGTGTGCGGGCAAAGAATGCACCGACTTGGTGCGTGCAGAATATAACCTACACCGACCTTATGTGCGCTGGCAACGCATGCACCGACTTGGGATATATATGCTACAATGAAGAGCATCGATCTTTACAAGCAAGGTGCAAAGATTGCACCGATCGGAATTGTGCATAAGATGAAAACTGCACCGACCTTGTGTGAGACATATACCTGCGCTTAACCAAAAAATGCACCGACCTAATGTGAGCCAAAACCTTCACTAACTTCCCTTTCATGTGTGCAGCAAACCTGCACCAACCTTATGCTCGCAGCAAAGGCTGCATCGACTTGAAGTGCTCGCAGTAAACTATATATGCACCGACCTTCATGCGTGCGCAAGACACAATGTGCACTGACTTGTGCTCGAAGCAAAAGCTGCGCCGACCCTATATGCATGAAGCATAAACGTGCACCGACCTGATGCATTTGACACCTAAACCTTGCACCGACCCAGAGCATATGCTATGACTTCTACATGAACATGCTCGGACTTATATGATGGTAATGCACTGACCTTAAACGCTCACATCAAAACTTGCATCGACCCTATATGCTCACAGTAGACTTGCACCAACTCTATCATGCATAGTGCAAGAACCTGTTCGATGAAATGTCAATGCAACACACACATGTGCACAGATCATCTAATGCATGAGAGCGAATGTGCATTCGACATAATGTGCTGAACGTAAGTGAATGCATTGACCTTGAAATGCACATTGATGAGGTCTGCACGGACCTTGATCCCTACAATGCTTATGAGCTAAAATGTAGCCAACAAACTATACCGAGATGCATTGACACTGAACAATTGCACTGCCCTAACATGTATTCAGACTGAATAGTGGATATGCAAAATACACAATCAATCAATATCCGTCAATCACTTCTTTCATGGTGTTTGCTATCATCAAAATCACAGGGGCCAACAATCTCCCCCCTTTTGATGATGGCAACACTATGACATGAGTTATACCAACACAGCACATGTCAAACTATTCTCCCCCTTTGACTTCATCAAAAAGAAAATAGTTTGAGAATAAAGATTAGTACACATGAAATGATTGAAATGCAATCTCCCCCTTGTAAAATGAATGATACCAAAAGGTACAAATAAAGCAAATCTCCCCCTTAACCTCAGAACTCGAACAAGTCAACTTGTCTAAAGTCTGATACCAACTGAGATGAACCTTGATATCATCAAAATCACAGGTCAGTGAATACAAAGAATTCTTGAATTTCAATCAGCAAAGGAGTCTCAGCATGGAATCTCAAAGGCAGTGAGCAAGAGAAACTAACACAGGCATTTTACTCAATTGCCATTGAGTGGTCAAGGTAGAAAGATTTTCATTAGGACACCAACATCATAAATCCAGAAAGATGAATTTCAGACTCTTCTATTATAATAGATCATGAAAAAGTCTATACTTATCAGCATGATTTAAGAATGATATATACAAAAGTTTGTTAAGAAACTACAATACTCATATCTGAACCACCTTTTAATAGACATGAACCAAAAACTCATATGATATTCATGTTTAACCTCCCTCTATCTTACTCATTCAAATTCAATGACTCTTTTGAAAGTTACACAAGATAGTATTGAGATTAAACAAATATGAGTGTATCTGAATTTTCTTTCATTACACTTGTTTTTCAGAATTTTTCTATTGAACAACATTTATTTTTCCTGAGCAAGTTTGGTTAAATCAACACCTTTTTACGTGAGGCACAACACGTCTTAGGTGAAGTGACCTAGTTACTCAGTGTGACAATGATATTACCTCTCATTAAGAGAACATAGTTAACAATTTGGAGTGTCTTTTTACATGAGGAGACATCTTGATCAGAGGCCTAAATCCCCAGTTACTCGACACTACCATGCCATTGCTCTGCCATATTTTTAACCATTTTTATAAGAGAGGTAACTATGGCACTTCATGACATGGGCTCACTCTATTTCTTTGATAGAGAACCCAGTTTCTCTATGACCAAAGTCATTGCTCTTACTCCATTTTCTTTCAAACACTTTTTAAGTTTTTCAGACAATGTTCTATACACCGAAATGTTTAAAAAATAATACTCTCTACATGTATCTTAACCAAAGGAGGCCATATCTTTTAAAGTTTCAGATTTCAAAAGGTTTGCATGAAACTACATGAGATAAATGGTTAAGATTTATTAAGCAAATGATTCAGATACTTTCATGTCTTTTAGATCACAACTTAATGAATTCATTAGACTTAAATCAATTTGATTCATCAGACATTCTTAAGCAAGTATAATAGAAGATTCTTCTTTTCAGAATATGTCTGATTTATGATTCGGATGCATCAAATGAAGTCTTTCCAAGTTAGATGAATCAACACATTCAATGGCAACCAATCAATAGGATCAACAAGAAGTTTCCCTTAGAGAGCAACCGAGGTCATTTACCAACAAGGATATAAGATGAGAAATAATGAAACTCATGCTTTCAGGCAAATTTTCAATAAACCAACAACAGTGAATTGAACCTAGATGTAGCAAGAAAAATGCTCTTATGTGAGTCAATCTTAGATACCAACAGCTGAGTCTGGAATGCAGATAGATCAGCTTCACAATAGAGACAAGGGAGAATTTGAATGAAGTTCTTCTTCAGCAGCTTTAGGAGTAGCAAGGAGAAATTTCAAATTCAGGATCAGTTAGAAAAGATGATATCAATTGATGTGAGTTCAGATAGAGAGAAGTTCAACACCAATTTAGCTCACAGGAGTAAAAGCTGATGCGAAAGACCAGATAGGAGGGGTTCAATTTGAGGAAGGCAAATGAGTCTAAAGACACTCCCCCTGATGTGATGCAGCGAAGGACTTTTCTTTTTGGATTTTCAGATTTAATACAATGCTTATGTAGTTCACTCATGTATGCAAGTGCATTAACGATTCATGGATGACATGAAGACTATGCATGGACTTTTCTTAAACAAGCATGCATGATACACAAGAAGTGCTTTGACTTATCCTTTTGAGCGCCTTCAAAAGCACAAGTAGCATGAATCTTTATGAAGAGACAACTATCCTCCCCCTGACACTATGCAGTAAGAAATGATCATTCAAGTGCCACAAACACATGACCTATTGTGTGACGAAAATCATGGGGTATGCTCAAGAAATAAACATGTCAATCCAACTGAGACAGATTGCACTTACCATGAAGCTCAATTCAGATTTTCAGAACGGTTCTGTTAGTAGAAACACAAATGATTTAACACATTTTTGCAAGTGATATGCAAATGCTGGATCAAAATTAATCATGCTGTGCAATCAATCAATTTAACTAATAGACTAAGCAAAGAGTGTAGTGACAGAGAATTCAGTGAGTTTACCTGACAATCTCAGAAATTGGGTTCATTTCAGGTGCCTTGGTTTATTACCTCCTTTATTCCATTCCAAGGCACACCTGCAAGTTAGCATTCTATTTGGCATGGGCAGGTACCCAAACAGTCTTGGGTCCTACTTGGTTAATAGCACCTTTGATGGGTGCTTTCCACAGTCCTTGGGCTTTTGAGTCATCAAATATCATTAAACGACAGTCATTCATGGAGTGCCCAAATTGCCCACAATAATGACAGGAAAATACATGCTTTGATTTCTTGTTATGCACACAATTATTAACATGGAATTTTTATGCAGGTGTATACTGGTTTCTGTTTTTATCATGGAAGTTATTTTTTTTGGTAAGTAATTATCTATGTATTAAAAATGATCAAACTGTACATTAAAAGGCCGATAAACAAAACTAACATGCTCAGTGCCACACAGGTTGTGGTCTCAGAGCTAATTAAAAATAATGAATCTTTTAAAGATGCATTTCTCTCTAACAATCAATGATTTGTGACCATGAGCTTCAATGACCCTTCTAGCATCATCAAGGATATCTATCAAGATGTTAGTTTTCCTTGTATTGGTGCCTTCAAAAATTCTTCCACAACGTTCCTTCCAAATCTTCCAAATAGTAATGTGAAAGAGAAGCCTTGCAAAGATAATCAATTGCCCTGATTTGGGAAATTCAACATGAAGCTACTGCAATTCTTGGACTACTCCTATTTTCGGTTGCCTGGAAAGGTCAAACTGAATAAGAATATGTTTCCAAACCCAACTTAAATAAGCACATTCAAAGAAGATGTGGTCTTGATAATCATTTCCTTACATACAAAGAAGACAGATACTTGGCATATAGAATCCTTTCTTTTGCAAATTGTCAGCAGTTGGTAGTTTATTTAGTGTAGCTTGCCATGTACAATGAGAAGCATTTTGAGTGGTTGGATTTTTCCAAACCCAATCATGAAAGCTGAAATCTGAACCTCTTTGTCTAATGTCTTGTCAAATTATTTTTGTCTTCATTTCATCCTTATGATTCTTCCATCTAATTGAATCTGAACCTTCATTGCGGATAGGTACAGCCTCAATAAGTTGCCAAAGTTCCTCCATTTCAGCAGACAGGGTAGTGGGCAGATTCCATTGCCCTTCTGAGATCAGCTCACTCACCTTGGCATTTTTTCCAAGCATCAAGTCCTGCCTAATATAGTCTCCATATAGTTGATTAATGCTGTAACCATTTAGCCAAGGGTCTGTCCACAGGTTTATAACATGACCATCAGAGATAAGATAAGTTATATGGCTGCGGATAACACTTTTGTCTTTCAAAATACCCTTCCATGCTGATGATAAGTAAGGTTGGATTTTGTATTCCCAAATGCTCTTATCTGCTAAATATTTGCTTCTGATCCAATCATTCCATACGGATTTTTTATTTGAGAGTATGTCCCACAGCAACATGCCTCTTGAAGCCTTGTTCCACTCTTGCAGGTTCTTTATTCCCAAACCTCCTTCTGTTTTCGGCTTGCAGATATGATTCCAAGATACCATATGAATCGCTGTATTTGAAAAATGGCCGTTCCAGTAGAAATTTCGCAGCAATCTTTCAATGTTCTGGATAAGCCCTGCAGGAAGAAGAAATGCAGTAGTCCAATAAATGGAATAAGAAGAGAGGACAGATCTTATAAGTTCCAGTCGGTCAGATCTGGAAAGCAATCTATTTTTCCAGTCATCAATCTTCCTTTTAATTTTCTCCAAAATAGGATAGCGGTTTGATTTTCTGATAGAATTAGAAAGGAGTGGAAGACCCAGATATGGAACTGGGAGCTCTCCTTTATTAACTCCTATTTGACTAATGACAAAATGTTAATCCTTCACTGCCTCTCCAAGATAGACTTTGCTCTTGTCTGAATTTAAATTCAGACCAAACATAGCAGCAAATCTTCGAAGAAGTGGTCTCACGTGACCAATAGAATTAGGTTCATCATTCAGAAAAAGAATAAGATCATCTGCGAAGGTGATGTGGGAAACCTTCAAAGAACCTGCTGATGGGCATTGGACATCCCCTCTTTGCATTGCTTTAATCATAAGGTATGTGAAACCTTCCATGACAATAGTAAATAGATATGGGGATAAAGGACCCCCCTGCCTGAGACCATTCAAACTTTTAAAAAAGCCATGTGGGGTACCATTAACTAAAACAAAAAATGCAGCTCCATCAATGCAGCTAGAAATCCATTTAATGAAAGTGAAAGGGAATCCCATTTGGTCCATCAGAAAATACAGAAATCCTATGTTAACTGAATCAAAAGCCTTTTTCAGATCAGCTTTTAAGCAGATAATTTTTCCTTTGGTCTTAGAGTGCTGGTTCCTAATGATATCATTTGCCAACAACACATTATGGTGAATTTTTCTCCCTTTGATGAAGGCAGATTGATTGTCACTAACGAGCATAGGCAGAACCTTTTGAATGCTGTTAGCAAGCACTTTCAAAATGACTTTGTAGAAAAAATTACAAAGAGAGATGGGTCTGTATTGTTCAAAGGAGTCTGCACCTTCTTTCTTGGGGATAAGAGAAATAAAAGTACAATTCCACTACTTGAGCAGATAGCTAGATGAGAAAAATTCCCTAGCAGCAGCAATGACATCATGTCCAATTATAGACCACGTAGCTCGGTAGAATTCTGTTGGGAATCCATCTGGCCCAGGGCTTTTATTTTTCGGAGCTTGCAGAACAGCCTGCTTAATTTCCTCATCTGAAACCAAAGAACATAACACATTTGCCTCCCCCTCAAAGATTTTGGCAGTTGGGATAAATTCTCTGTCTCCTGAACATGGAGATTGATTCAGTAGGCCTTTGTAGAATTGAACAGCAAAGTTGTTGATATCCTCCAGATCAGTTGAAAATGTTTCATCTTGAAGTTTACACTTTCTTATACTATTAAATGTCTTTCTGCTTTTGAAAGCTGCATAGAAGAATTTTGTGTTGGAATTTCCAAGAGTCAGCCAATTTTGTCTAGATTTTTGCTTGGCATAAGATTCTTCATCCTGCAAGGCTTTGTGATATTTCTTCCTGCAATCCAATTCTCTAATGATAAACTCCTCATTCATTGGGTCATCCTTTAACATTTGATGTACAAGTTGCAATTCTTTGCTGGCCTTGTTAGTATTGTGATGCACATTGCCAAAGGAATTGAAGTTCCAAGTCTTCAGAAACTTCCTTGAGTTTCTTGAGCTTCGACCAAAGAGTAAATTGAGTTGTTCCCCTAGAATCCAATTGCCAGACTTCTCTAACTATGGAAATAAAATCAGAATGGTTAATCCACATTTGAAAAAATTTGAACGGCTTCCTGCCTTGCTTGACTTCCTTATCTGTGTAAATTCTCAGTTGAGAATGGTCTAAAAACAGTTCACTAGATAATTCAACATAAGAATCCAGATAATTGCTGAGCCATAAGTCATTGGTCAAGCATATGTCCAACTTTGCAAGAATTCTATTAGGGGGTAGTGAATGATTACTCCAGGAAAAACTGCCACCTATGGTCTTAATATCACATAGGCAAGTTAAAAATATGATTCTATCAAACTCTTCAAGGATAGTTTCTGGCACAAGATTACCTCCAATTTTCTTAGATTGATATCTGACTGTGTTAAAATCACCCATAACCATCCATGGCAAGTTGTTAGAAAAGACTAACAGCTCAATAAGGTCATGCCAAAGTGTTCTCCTCTGATAAAGCATGTTGGAGGCATAAACCGCAGTGATGTAGAAAGAAGAAGAATTAATAGTATCAGTAACCAAAACATGAATAAACTGAACTGACTCCTTAATGATCTGAAAATTGAATTTTCCAGGATCACAAAGAAACCAAATCCTTCCCCTGTCATCTGTAGTGCATGTAAAATTAGCTTTAGACCATATACTTTGTTTAAACTTCGCCGAGTTTGTTGGCTTTATTTTAGTCTCAATAAGAACAGCTATATCACACCTAGCTTGGCGTAGCATGATACTAAGCTGGCTTCTCCTTTCTGCCTTATTTAGTCCTCGCACCTTACAACTAATTATTTTCATAATAAAACAATAATTAGATTAAATGGGGGGATTATGATAGAAGACGTGGGGAACGTCTAGTCTTTGAATGATGTTCTGCCTGGCCTTTCCCCTTGCGCCTCGGTAACCACTCCTTGTCTAGCCACTGAGAACTAGTATCCTAATTTCCCTCAATATCTTCAACCACCTCCTTAAGTCCAGGAAAGTTTGGAGAAGCAGCTCTACCATTTGAAAGAAGGTTATTATTTCCCACATTATCCGGATTGGTTACAACATGCTGGATTTTAGTTGCTGCTGGGGAATTCAAATTCATATTCAAACACTTCTCTTCTTGGGAATTACCCGAAGACTTTCCTTGGTTCTCGTTACCAGTGAGATGATTTTCCTTCTCTGAGACTGATTCAACTTCATTTTGCTCTGACTGAGAAACTAGAACATTAAATTTGTTAACTAACATGATTGATTGAGAATCCTTAGAATTGGGAACAGACTTCTCCTTTTGATGGTTCTCCTTTCTTGGAATTGGCAATTTTTGGATACACTGACCTTGAGAATGACCAAATGATATGCAGGTTGAACAAATGCCTGGCTTCCATGGGTATGAAACAGAGATTCTGCGATGATTACCTTGCAAATCCTTATAGAAAACTTCATTAGGAAATTTCGTATCTGCAGAGACTAGAACATAGGCCCTTGCATATAACAGTCGCTGCCTAGAGGCTGTGAGTTTATCAAGATGCATGGGAGTGCCTATGATGCTACAGATTCAGCTAAAGAAATTTTTAGTCTATAGGTGCAAAGGGACACCATGGAATGTGACCCAGAGAGGGATACTTCTGAGACTGTCAAGTTCAAAATTCACTTCTGGAGACCATCTACAGAGAATCATAGGACGTCCTTTGATTGTCCAGAAGGTCTCTTGAATGCGCAATAAGTCTTCCTCCAAATCAAACTTGCATATGAAGAAACCATTGTCCATCATAAATAGCTAAAAACCATTGGGATTCCAGCGGTTCTTGATAAAGGAATGAAGTGGAATATAGGAGGTGGTTAAACCTACTACATAGCCAACAAGAGCCAGAGACCAAACCTCAAGCAATTCAGTGGAGTCTTTTGCTTCACAAACAGCTACATTTCTGGGAATCATGGAAGTTGTTCCTGTTAATCTTACCAAACATGTTTTCCTTAGCAGGATGACTGGCATATTTGAAATTTGCCCGCCTATCTTGATGATGCCAATAGTCCTTGACTGTATGGCCATGCTTTTCACATTGAGAGCAAGTAGAGGAGTTTCTTCTATGAAAACCTGACCAGAATTCAGTAGCCATATGACCAGACTTGTCAGATAAATGGCAATGAGGTCTCCTTGGAATAGTGGTTCTCCTTGGAGCCTTGAACTCATTCTTCTTCAAGAACCAGCAATCATGCTTTGCATGACCAGATCGTCCACAATGGGAACATTTGAGTTGCCTCTTATGGGCAAACTGATTCTTGGGTGAGCTTTTAGTAAAATTCATATGTGTATTTCCTGAATTTTTAATTTTCTTCATTCTATTATGGGCATTCAATTCATCAGATTTCAGGATATAACAGTTGTGCATCATATGACCGAATCTTCCACAATAATGACATGATCCCTTTTTAGTATGAGTGTGTGAGAGATCATGTGACTTGTGTGCATCATTCTTTGTACCAACAGGAGTGTTTTTATTGTTTTTCTGTAGATTTTCATTCTTTTTCAGTTTCTGAATTTGTTCTACAGTTTTGGGACTGATAGTGGATTTTTGATTTTTCTGAGCACTGAATTCAAAGATAGGTACACTAGATGTGCTAGTTGGCTCAGAACTACACACAAATGAAGTGTGAAGCTTAGTGTCAAAGCCCTTTTTATTAGCTGGTTTAAAACCCAGACCCTCACGTTGGAAATTGATTTTGCAACCAAGGAGCTTATCCAAATTATCCTTTCCACTCATAAATTTTTCAAGAGATTTGTTCAAGTCAGAGATTTCAGATTCAAGTTTTGAAACATGGAGCTCATATCCAGCTATTTTCTCTTCATAGCAAATAGCATTATCATTCAACATTTGATTAACAGTTTTTAAACTTTTAATTTCCTGTTCTGCATTTACCAACTCATCAGAACTATCCATGCTCGCGCATTTACCTTTTTGAATTGTGATTAGTCTCTCAGACAGAGCTGTGTTTAGATGTTTCAACTTGTAACTTCCTCTTTCAATTTACTGTTTTGCTCCTAGAGTTCATCATCAAACACCCAATCATGTGAGGAAAATTGACATTCATAAAACATTTCTTGTTATTTTTCAGATTGAAGTTTGTCGAGATTTTTCTGAAGCTCTAAATTTATTACTCTATCAGCCTCCAGTTTTTCAGAAATCAATCTATTTTCACTTTCAAGATTCATTGATTTATGTTCAGATTCCTTATATTGTTTTTTGAGTTTTTCATTCTCAGATTTCAAATATTCCAATTCTGTAGTAGTAGCATCAAAATCTGTTAATTGTCTTCTGAATATACCATTTTCAGTTTTCAGAGTTTCAATGTCCTCACCTACAGAATCAACATTCTCAAAGTTTTTTAACTTCTTTTTCAGGGATTTCTTCTGTTTTCTTAATTTTTCATAGGATTCTAACAAATTAGCATAAGCATCTTCCCATTCATCTACAGTAAAGTTGGCGCAAGGGTTGTTTACCTCTTCTTCATCCTCACCTTCATTGCTTCCTTCAGCCATCATACATTTTTGGTTCTCATGAAATGTGATCACTGAATCCCAGATGTCCTTCGTAGTCCTGCAGGTAGAAGTAGAAGGGATGACAATAATATCTACAACATTTTGTAGAATGTCCCGAACTCTTATATTCTCACTATTCTTTTGTTTGTCCTTCTGGGACCATTTACTCTCCTCTCGAGGCAAAACATGTGGACCATGTTTAATTTCCACGGTTTTGGATCTATAGAGTATATAATACCGCACAGACTGCCTAACCATTTATCGAAGTTAGAACCATAAAAAACTACGAGAGATGCCATTGTATCAAACAGATTTTAAAACAGTAAGCGCTCGGTGAGTAATGCACTAGAATAAGATAACAGAAATCGGTAAAGCACCAAATGCAGCAGGATCCTCTGCATATCGTTGGATCTGGAAAGTCAAAGACCCTCTCTGATACCAATTATTGAGGTGCTAGGCACGGATTCAGAGGGGGGGTGAATGAATCTCCTTTCAGAATTTTACCCAAATTAAAACTGTAACTAGAAATCGTGCGGAAGACAAATCAATTGAGCTAGGCGAGACAAGTGTTCTAAAGAGACTTACACTTGAACACTTGATTATATGTTCTTATGCGAATCTCACTCAAACA
Source organism: Amorphophallus konjac (assembly GCA_022559845.1). NCBI lineage: Eukaryota > Viridiplantae > Streptophyta > Magnoliopsida > Alismatales > Araceae > Amorphophallus > Amorphophallus konjac. Next base: position 105,286 of record JAHNEJ010003119.1, read on the forward strand.
CTTGAATTGCAAACCCAGCAGGCAACTAGCAACCTAAAACTCTGCTAAACACACGGATGACACTTCGCAGCAGGGTTGGAATGGGACTTGTACCAGACAGAGAAGCTTCAACAAGATGAAGGCTAAACAAATTCCAATCAGACACAACCGTAGATAGAAGCGAGCCTAGCATACATCTAACGATTGATGATAGAGCAATCAAACCACAGACACAAAAGTAATCGCACAACACTCAGGATTTTTAGGTGGTTCGGTCCACAGACCTACGTCCACCCCACACTCTAACCAGAGTGTGGCTTACTGCTGCCAAACAGCTTGAAACCGCTGGGCGTCATAGCTTATCTACAAACGCTGCCTAACAGCTTGAACCAGAGGAACACTCTCCTCTCTTCCTCCAACCCAGAGGGGAACCACTAGTGACACCCAGTCACTAGCAAACCGGGGAACAAATCTCCCTTCCTCTGAAACCCAGAGGGAAACCACAAGTGACACCCAGTCACTTACAAACCGGAGAACAAATCTCCCTTCCTCTGAAACCTAGAGGGAACAACCACGAGCGACACCAAGTCACTCGCAAACTGGAGAACAAATCTCCCTTCCTCTGAAACCCAGAGGGAAACCACAAGTGACACCCAGTCACTTGCAAGACAGAGAACAAATCTCCCTTTCTCCAAACCAGAGGGAACCTAGCGACACCCAATCACTAGCAACTAGAGACCCAAGTCTCTCTTCTCCTGAGTCCACAGGAGGAACCCCGACCTCAAACCAGAGAATCGGAGGAACACACTGAGTAGATGGAAAGAACAAACGAAAAACAAAAATCAAAGATAAAAACAACTGTAGCTCTGAAGAGCAATTCCAAAACAAGTCTTCAAGGACAACTCTCTCTTCTCCTTCCTTAGTATTCTCTTCACTTCTTAGATCTTTCTCTCTCTCTCTGGACTTCTTCTTGTTCTACTGCTGGCTCTCGTACTCTTCTCTCTGGCTGCACTCTTCTTACTTTTCTATCTTATTATCTTGTTCGATTACAGACGAGGCCTTTATATATGGCATCATGTAGGGTCCCACGAGCTCATCCCTTGGGCGTGAATGAAGCTCATTCCTGCCTTTTCCAGAGAGACCATGTGTCAAGTGCAGATGGAATGTTGATCCATGTGGCAGAAGATGCTTCCCTAGGATCACGTGCCAATCATTAGCTCCCTGGGTCCATCTACCAGCATTCCACCATTTCTGGGAACACGTGCTTGGTATTAGCTCGACCTCACGTGCTGTCTTTAACCTGTCAGTCATAAAGGAGGCATTTCGTCAAACACACTATTGTCAGCTAGTTCTCAATATGCACAGACCTAATAGGAGCTTAGACGTGAATAATGCTTGAACATAACAATGTGCTTAGACTTCAATTGCACAGTTGGGTCCCGTAGTGCAGGGACACGGTTCTAGAGGGGGGGGGGTGAATAGAACCCTCCTACTAAAAACTATGTCCAATTAAAATCTTAACCGACCTCACAGCGGAATTAACAAACTTAATGAGATTGACTGAATTGGAACAAGTAGGATTACTCAATTCTCTCAATCTCACCGAGCTCACACGATTGCGTATATAGACTAAAAAGAGATGCACACAAACACACAAATCAAACCATGAGACACAGGGATTTTTAGGTGGTTCGGGACCACGACGGGTTCCCTACGTCCACCCCTTACCAAACTGGTAAGGCTTTCTCCACACGCTGTGAATGCAGTAAACACGGGGATTTCTCCCCACACACACACGAGGTAAAAACCCCAACACACACGCTACTAGAGTAGCACACACACGGGGATGTACCCCAACACACACACACGTAGGACGACGCCTACACAGCTACACGGGAGTAAACTCCCAACCATACATAGGGAACACACCCCACAATATCTCCAAGCACACACACGAATAACCTCCACCGCATACGACGCACAAGCGTCAACACAAACCACTCGGAGAACCCTTTCTCCGAACACCCACACAAGAAAATCGTTTAGGAATTTATGTGGAAATCAGATATGCATACAATCAACCAAGAATAATTTCTAAACACTAAACCACACAACAAAACTGAAATGTAAAGCTCCCCCTCTTTAGAACAATCTGGCTCTTCTCAGTTCGTAGTCGGATGAACACGATTTTGGCGTCCTCTTGTTCTTCTCCTCGAACCGCTTCTTTTCTTCTTCTATCACGAGCTCCAAATCACAAGGGAAGTAGATCAGATCTGCTGTTGAAGACCTCTGGAGCTTCTCCACCGTTTCAACCCTTTCTTCTCCTACAAGGAAGAACACACTTTGATTAGGGTTAATACCTTGTGAATCTCGTAGCTCATATATATATATAACTTAGAGAGCCCAAAAGACACATAAAACCCTCCTCACACATGTTAGAAACACCCTAGTATGATTAGGAACCATTGGGGGGTGTTTTGGTAAAGTTTCATGGGGTTTAGGATGAGTTTTAAACACTTTCGTAAGTCCCGTCCGGAAGGGGTCGACCCTCGACAACCAGGTTGCTGGAATACACAAAAAGAGGCCCTTTGTTACAGGGGTCGACCCTTGGGGTCGACCCTTTCAGTGGGGGTCGACCCCAAGGGTCGACCCTTTCAGGCAGGGTACATAAAAACAGCTCTGCGCGCTTCGGCGGCAGGAATTAATTCTCCTAGCTCCGAACTCCGATCGAAGCGAGACTGGAAGCGTTGGAAAGAGGACTCCCAAGGCTACAACATAAAATTTTAGAGGGAAAATCCAATGGTTGTATTGGAAATGGTGAAGATTGTAAGACAGTTTGAGTTTGAAAAATAACTAAAACCTCCATCAAAACCAGGGGGAAATAATTGATTAAATGTTACCATAATCCTATGAAGATCAACAATGATTTTGCATCCTGAAAAATATGATAAACCAAGAGGTTAGTTGAGAATCAAAATATATGAGTTATGCATTAACACTATGGACATGTTCACAATGAAATACATCATTGAACCTCATCAAACATGCGTTTTGCTTCTCAAATCAATCAACAAAAATATATTCCACCAAATGACAAGGTTTTGTTATGATGAACATGGATTTCTCAATCAATCAAATACAATGACATGGGAGCTCAACATTCAGTTACAATGCAATCAACTCTTCAATATCAAAATGCTTCATTACTTAAATGTTAACAATTATGCCAAATGCAAAGCATGCATAATGTCATGGAACCACATACATTTAAATGGCATTATTGTTGATTAAAAATTAACATTCATGAACCATTATCTCATGAGGAGCATTGATAGGTACAAGAGATCTTTTTGAATCGTTCATACATTTAAATCACAATAACCCCAACAATAATATCCATGAGCATACTCAAACATGTGCCAACCCTCAAAGGTCTCAAGTGAGCTTATGTGAAACATGAATGAAACACATCAACCTTTTACCAAATCAAGTGGTCATGAATCCAAATAATGAGCAAGCATCATTAAGGTCACATTCATCAATCTCCAAGTTACAAGTGAGAGTCGACATAAGGTGAAGAATGAGTTAACTCCCTTTTGCAAGAAGATCGCCATTGATACATTTCTTTGAGTTCCAAACATGAACCGTAGATGTGGTCCTGCAAACCAAAATATTCAAGGCTTGAGATCCTTAAATACAAATCATTCATATGACCTTCAAATATGAACAAAGTTAACTCCCTTTTAGAAGAAGAGCTTCATTGATGGACCACGTTAGATTCCAAGTATGAGCCATGGATTTGTATACCTGCAAATCAACATAAAGATAGCATTAGTTCCTTAAACACCAAAGGTTCATATGGCTTTCAAGAGTGAACATTAAATCCATCTTTCAGCTCATCGAATCAAGATATAAAACATGTTGCTCAATGAAACACATACACACACAATCACAATCGTTTTGATATCATTGAAACCAAACACGAACTAGGGGATACAACAATCTCCCCCTTTTTGATGATGACAAAACGATGTGTGTGATAATACAAATTGTGTAAACATTTGCAAACAACATTGAGCACATACACCAATTGTTAAACAACAAACATTTGCAAACAACATTGAGCACATACACCAATTGTTAAACAACATTAACATTGAGCACGTACACCAATTGGTCATTTGTGAAGTAAGAGCACACACCAACATTCTCCCCCTTTTTGTCATCGACAAAAAGTCAGGGGGTGAAAGAACAAGACATGAACATTGGTGGCCAACTACGCTCCCATATGCAAAATAGAAGTAGTGTGAACTGGAAGAGCTAAACATAGGCATTGTGGGGTTAGAACCAAAAACCTGTGCACACCATTTAAGAACCATCCATGAATGGGAAAGGATGTAAGAGCCAAAGTGTCAAAATTGCTACCAATCTTCACAACCCCCATGGCACAGATAAAGTGAAACGATATTACCATACATACAGGCGATGCGGTAAATGAGAGCCAACCAATTTTTCCTGCAAGTAAGACAATGGAACCATGTGAGTTTCGAGTGAATAATTTAGCATTTCAACCATTCATCATACCAACGTCCACTTAGTTATGCATGACAAACTTAGCATGTGAAACCTGAAGGAATGATACCCATCTTGATAATAAAGGTTGTTGATTGTTTGCTCCAAAGATAGGATACAATTGTTGAAGATTTATGCACATTGCAGATTCATGGCAAGATGATTGTACTCAAAATCCAAAGTCCAGTTGAGTTTCACAAAAATTAAGAGCAAGGCAATGACAAGATGTTTGGCAAGAGAGAACAATAGTGCCTAGTTGCCTTTATTCTTGGAGTTTCTATTTTTTTTGTTTTTGTTTTTATTTTTTTTTTAATTTTCAGATTTTTCTTTTGAAATACATGAACTCATGGAATTTATATGCGTGTTTCTTATGCATGAGCTATATGCATGTTAAAAATGCCAAATTTGTAAATATGCCCACGATGAACTTCATCTTTCAAATGCAATGAATATGTACTATGTGAATGCTAATCATGCAAGATATGAAACTATGCACATGATGACTTCTATCCTTTAAATGCTGGGTATATGCTAAGAATTAAATTAAAGGGAAATACATGGACATGCAAACACACAAGCACAATCGTCATGCACACAAATATCATATATAGCAACGCCCCCTAAATGAGGCATGGGTTAAGAAAGTAGCATATGATTCAAATTCAAGAATGTGAGACATGAAGCATAACTAAGAGATTTCTGCATACACAACTAGAGGTACGACATGAACCATGAATGTAGCCAGATTCATAGAATACATACATCACAATAATAACCAGATGTGAAAAGTGATACAATGACTAATGAGCTTCAAAACATATGGATTTTCAGATTTTCTAAAGAACACTAGAAGGTAATCTCCTCTCTACACTTTCACTTTAGATTCTCGACTTTCGGTAGCTTCGCACAACCCCGATTTTGTTTCTTTTAATAGACTTCACCTTTCGGCACGAGTTTCCTCATATGTCTCAATGGAGATTCCCGGCTACTTGGATTCGTCACACATATGGATTTTTGTTTCTCCTTTCGACACGAGTTTCCTCCTTTGTTTCAGGGGGATTCCCGGTTACTCGGATCCACATACCACTTATTGAATTTTTGAGGGGTAGGCAGCTTTTTCCTCACGATTACTCTTTAATGTCCATGTAGAGATTCAAGTTCCCTTTAGAGTGTTGCAAAGAATTTCTTAAATCCTTATTAGTGAAATTCATTAAATTCATTATGTGCAAGAGTGTGGGGTTAAAGTTGTGTTTTGCATGTATAAAATGAATTTGACAAGACACGGCTATGACTCCCCCTTAATGTATGCACAGTTGGAAACAAATCATCCCCCTTAGTATATGACATGTATCACATATGAACCAAATCATTGCATTGTTATTTAGCAAGGAGGTCAAGCCTTAGAAGGGTCAAGAAAAGGTTTTATAAGTTAGGTACATACAAGCATGCAAGAATTTAGCAAAGCCTTCATGCAAGCACTCATACTCCAAGATATGTATTTATCATGAAGTATATGCATATGCCCTATATGCATGAGTATGCAATATGCAATAAATGTATTTTTTTTTTGTAACTTATGACATTCAAGCACAACTAAGTCAAGGTATGCATGAGACTCAAATTCACAATGCATGCATGACCTATGAATAATATGCAAATATGCCAATGCATTCTTTTTATGCAAGTTTTCTTTTTTTTTACTAGAACTTGAGCAATTAAGATGGCATGAGACAGGTAAATGCATGAGATTGATCTTCAATGAGTTTAGCAATAAATCATGAGCACTTTATTTCAGATTTCATCATGAAGAATCATTTCCTTAAAACCCAAAAGTTCAACCATCATCATCTAAAACAGTAATGCTTAAGATAAAATTTCAGTTTGAATACATCGAGCAACTTTCATTCATCCAAAGTAACCACACAGCATCAATGAGCTTTAAATTGGGGCATGCTCAGCACTCAATACCAATTGTTATATTTCATCATGCAATTTCACAATTCAGAAATTTTTCCTTAAGAAACAAGAGAGTTTTTCAGATTCACTTGAGAGATTTTACAATGCAATGGCAACTTGATTTTATTCAAAACATGTTTCCTCATAAGTCAAACATATTGAATTTATGAATTTTGGTACTAGGCGAAGATTTTAATCCAAAGATCCAACTCACGCATAGTGATGGCTTCCTAACAGGCTTAACCTATCATTTCACACATCACTATTTGATATACCAAGAATTCATTCAATGAGTATATGTATGACTTGTGAAGAATTTAAAGCACATCATGAGAACACAAAGGAATTTCAAACCAGACATCAACACCATCAAGTTTGACAATGAAAGAGCGAAGTTGGGATTTTACCTTATGAGTGTGCCTTGTTCCATTTTATTAGAACCCCTTTCATTCTTTGTTTACCTCAAGACACACTAGCATCAAGGCCAATTCATTGAGCGAATTTGGGCACCCAAGCCTTTTTGGGTCCCTCAGAGTTAGTGGTATTACCACCAACTGAATTCTTCCACAGTCTCATTGCTTCCATATCATCATTTCTCATGATCCTGCAGTTCTCAATCACATGTTTAGAATTTCCACAGTAATAACAATGAGGAGGTTCAATTTCAGCAAAGATTTTCCTTTTTGGAGCAAAATGATTTTCAAAGGTATTCCATTTCCTATTTCCAAAAGATCTAGGTCTAACAAAATCAAACCTAGCATTCAATCTAGGAACATGGAAATCTTCAGTTTTTAAAGACCAACATTCATTCATAACATGACCGTATTTTCCACAATGAGAACAACAAGAAGTTGTGGGTCTATGGAATGACTTTCCATTGTTTGCATGAGTGTTTGTAAAGAAATTTTTCTTATTGGATGCAAACCTTTGAGCATGAGACCCATGTTCATTTCTGAATTTTCTTTCAATGTTGAACTTAGCATTCATGGCATGAAAATCATCATTTTGCTTCATAAAATAATTATCAATGACATGGCCAAGTTTATGACAATAGAAACATAAAACATTCCTCTTTTTCTTGAAAGTTTTTTGTTCATCTTTTCTCATAACAACGCATTCATCCATGACATGTCCAAACACACCACAATAGAAGCATTCAACATTGGATTTCAATTTTTGTGATCTATTTGGCATGGAAGACTTAATGTTGACATTTTTCTTTTTCACAAAATCATTTTCAGAAGTTTTTATTTGAGAAGTGGGAGGATGTGTTTTGGAGGTGCTTGGTATGTCAGAAGCATGAACAAACGAGGTTTTCATTTTTGATTCAAAAGATTTTTTGTTGACCGGGATGTAACCAAGACCCTCTTTTTGAAAGTTGACTTTAACACCCAGCATTTTGTCCAATGTTTCCTTCCCCTTCACAAATCTTGACAAATCATCTTTTAACTTTTGCACCTCTTCCTCACAAGCAAGAATTTTATCATTAAGCAGACAATTGACAGATTTGAAGTTTTCATTTTCTTCCAAAAGCTTCTTGTTTTCAATGCTTATTGAGTGAAGTTTTTCAGTTAATTTTTCAAGTACTTTTTCAGTTTCAACAAACTTAGAAATCTTTGCATGCAAGTGTTCATTTTCAGATTTCAACAAAGAGTTTTCTTTTTCAAGCTTATCAAGACTTTTCAAACTTCCTTCAAGAAGAGAAATCTGAATCATCATGGCATCTTTTTCCTTTTTAAGTTCTTCATTTTCATTCTTGATGCACTTGCTATCTATTTCACAATCAAGGAGTTTTTCAAACATTCTCTCATCATCAGTTAGTGAATCAAGTTTATTCCTCAAGCATTTTTCAGTTTTCTCAAGCAGGGAGATTTTAGACAACAAGGTTTTATTTTCCTCACGCAACTCATAACATTTATTTTCTGTTTCAAGAGCGGTATCAGATTTTCTCAACATTTTAAGCTCTTCATTCAAACAAGACATCTCATCTGAAAACAATTCAACTTTAGATTCCAAAAGTTCATTTTTGTATTTTAGGTTCTCAATGTTTGAATCTAGAGTATTACAGTTTTGACATGAAAGATTATCATGCACATTCTCACTAGTTTCCTTTCTCAGACTTTTATTTTCAGATTTGAGCTTCTTGTATCTACTCGACAACTCCTCATAAGCATCAAGTAGTTCTTCAAAAGATATTTCATCTTCATCAGAGTCAGGGTTAGAATTCACCTCTTTAGCATTTTCTTCACCGTGAGCCATTAAACATGGATCCATCACTTCTTCTTCATACTTTCGTGCCAACGCATCCCAAAGATCTCTTGCCGACCTGCACAAGGGAATTTGTGAAAGTATGTTAGATTCAATGGCATTTATGAGGAAATTTAATGCTCTAACATTCATTGCATTTTTCTTGACATGCATATCATTCCATTTGTTCTGTTCAGTAGGGAGCTTGTATGAACCTTCACATATAACCTTCCAAACATTAGGCTCATGCAAACCAAGATAAACACACATAGCATTTCTCCATGAATTATAATCATGACCATCAAAAGTAGGAATGCAATTCAAGGAGATTTGATCAGTAGAGTAATTCATGATTGTAGAATGACCTAGGATCACTCTGTAGATCATTAGATCTAAGGTCAACAGAGCCTCGCTCTGATACCAATTGTTGGGTCCCGTAGTGCAGGGACACGGTTCTAGAGGGGGGGGTGAATAGAACCCTCCTACTAAAAACTATGTCCAATTAAAATCTTAACCGACCTCACAGCTGAATTAACAAACTTAATGAGATTGACTGAATTGGAACAAGTAGGATTACTCAATTCTCTCAATCTCACCGAGCTCACACGATTGCGTATATAGACTAAAAAGAGATGCACACAAACACACAAATCAAACCATGAGACACAGGGATTTTTAGGTGGTTCGGGACCACGACGGGTTCCCTACGTCCACCCCTTACCAAACCGGTAAGGCTTTCTCCACACGCTGTGAATGCAGTAAACACGGGGATTTCTCCCCACACACACACGAGGTAAAAACCCCAACACACACGCTACTAGAGTAGCACACACACGGGGATGTACCCCAACACACACACACGTAGGACGACGCCTACACAGCTACACGGGAGTAAACTCCCAACCATACACAGGGAACACACCCCACAATATCTCCAAGCACACACACGAATAACCTCCACCGCATACGATGCACAAGCGTCAACACAAACCACTCGGAGAACCCTTTCTCCGAACACCCACACAAGAAAATCGTTTAGGAATTTATGTGGAAATCAGATATGCATACAATCAACCCAGAATAATTTCTAAACACTAAACCACACAACAAAACTAAAATGTAAAGCTCCCCCTCTTTAGAACAATCTGGCTCTTCTCAGTTCGTAGTCGGATGAACACGATTTTGGCGTCCTCTTGTTCTTCTCCTCGAACCGCTTCTTTTCTTCTTCTATCACGAGCTCCAAATCACAAGGGAAGTAGATCAGATCTGCTGTTGAAGACCTCTGGAGCTTCTCCACCGTTTCAGCCCTTTCTTCTCCTACAAGGAAGAACACACTTTGATTAGGGTTAATACCTTGTGAATCTCGTAGCTCATATATATATATAACTTAGAGAGCCCAAAAGACACATAAAACCCTCCTCACACATGTTAGAAACACCCTAGTATGATTAGGAACCATTGGGGGGTGTTTTGGTAAAGTTTCAAGGGGTTTAGGATGAGTTTTAAACACTTTCGTAAGTCCCGTCCGGAAGGGGTCGACCCTTGGGGTCGACCCTCGGCAACCAGGTTTCTGGAATACACAAAAAGAGGCCCTCTGTTACAGAGGTCGACCCTTGGGGTCTACCCTTTCAGTGGGGGTCGACCCCTGGGGTCGACCCTTGACAACTAGGTTGCTGTCGGGGCCAAAAAAAAGAGCCAGGTTTAAAGGGGTCGACCCCATGGGTCGACCCTTTCAGTGGGGGTCGACCCCAAGGGTCGACCCTTTCAGGCAGGGTACACAAAAACAGCTCTGCGCGCTTCGGCGGCAGGAATTAATTCTCCTAGCTCCGAACTCCGATCGAAGCGAGACTAGATGCGTTGGAAAGAGGACTCCCAAGGCTACAACATAAAATTTTAGAGGGGAAATCCAATGGTTGGATTGAAAATGGTGAAGATTGTAAGACAGTTTGAGTTTGAAAAATAACTAAAACCTCCATCAAAACCAGGGGGAAATAATTGATTAAATGTTACCATAATCCCATGAAGATCAACAATGATTTTGCATCCTGAAAAACATGATAAACCAAGAGGTTAGTTGAGAATCAAAATATATGAGTTATGCATTAACACTATGAACATGTTCACAATGAAATACATCATTGAACCTCATCAAACATGCGTTTTGCTTCTCAAATCAATCAACAAAAATATATTCCACCAAATGACAAGGTTTTGTTATGATGAACATGGATTTCTCAATCAATCAAATACAATGACATGGGAGCTCAACATTCAGTTACAATGCAATCAACTCTTCAATATCAAAATGCTTCATTACTTAAATGTTAACAATTATGCCAAATGCAAAGCATGCATAATGTCATGGAACCACATACATTTAAATGGCATTATTGTTGATTAAAAATTAACATTCATGAACCATTATCTCATGAGGAGCATTGATAGGTACAAGAGATCTTTTTGAATCGTTCATACATTTAAATCACAATAACCCCAACAATAATATCCATGAGCATACTCAAACATGTGCCAACCCTCAAAGGTCTCAAGTGAGCTTATGTGAAACATGAATGAAACACATCAACCTTTTACCAAATCAAGTGGTCATGAATCCAAATAATGAGCAAGCATCATTAAGGTCACATTCATCAATCTCCAAGTTACAAGTGAGAGTCGACATAAGGTGAAGAATGAGTTAACTCCCTTTTGCAAGAAGATCACCATTGATACATTTCTTTGAGTTCCAAACATGAACCGTAGATGTGGTCCTGCAAACCAAAATATTCAAGGCTTGAGATCCTTAAATACAAATCATTCATATGACCTTCAAATATGAACAAAGTTAACTCCCTTTTAGAAGAAGAGCTTCATTGATGGACCACGTTAGATTCCAAGTATGAGCCATGGATTTGTATACCTGCAAATCAACATAAAGATAGCATTAGTTCCTTAAACACCAAAGGTTCATATGGCTTTCAAGAGTGAACATTAAATCCATCTTTCAGCTCATCGAATCAAGATATAAAACATGTTGCTCAATGAAACACATACACACACAATCACAATCGTTTTGATATCATTGAAACCAAACACGAACTAGGGGATACACCATGCACATATGCTCAGACCATGTGTCGTGTAATGTAGGATATGCACAGATTTTATAGCAATGCACAGCCTTTGATTATGCACAAGCCAAGACATGCACATGCTATAAGCAACGTAAGACCATATATGCACAAACCATGTATCACATAAAGGAAGAGATGTTGCACGGACCTTTTGTTTGTGTGGGCAAAGAATGCACCGACTTGGTGCTTGCAGAATATAACCTGCACCAACCTTATGTGCGCGGGCATGCATGCACCGACTTGGGATATATATTCTACAATGAAGAGCATCGATCTTTACAAGCAAGGTGCAAAGATTGCACCGACCGGGATTGTGCATAAGATGAAAACTGCACCGACCTTGTGTGGGACATATACCAACGCTTAACCAAAAAATGCACCGACCTAATGCGACCCAAAACCTGCACCGACTTCCCTTGCATGCGTGCAGCAAACTTGCACCGACCTTATGCTCGCAGCAAAGGCTGCATCGACTTGAAGCGCTCGCATCAAACTATATATGCACCAACCTTCATGCATGCGCAAGACACAATGTGCACCGACTTATGCTAGAAGCAAAAGCTGCGCCGACCCTATATGCATGAAGCACAAACGTGCACCGACCTGATGCATTTGACACCTAAACCTTGCACCGACCCAGTGCATATGCTCTGACTTCTACATGAACATGCTCGGACTTATATGATTGTAATGCACTGGCCTTAAATGCTTACATCAAAACTTGCATCGACCCTATATGCTCACAGCAGACTTGCACCAACTCTTTCATGCATAGTGCAAGAACCTGTTCGATGAAATGTTAATGCAACACACACATGTGCACAAATCATCCAATGCATGAGAGCGAATGTGCATTCGACATAATGTGCTGAACGTAAGTGAATGCATTGACCTTGAAATGCACATTGATGAGGTCTGCACGGACCTTGATCCCTACAATGCTTATGAGCTAAAATGCAACCAAGAAACTATACCGAGATGCATTGACACTGAACAATTGCACTGCCCTAACATGTATTCAGACTGAACAGTGGATATGCAAAATACACAATCAATCAATATCCGCCAATCACTTATTTCATGGTGTTTGCTATCATCAAAACCACAGGGGCAAACAATCAGCAGGGTGAAGATACATCTTATCCGCCACAGATTACTTCTCCAGATGGGCAGAAGCAATATCACTAAGAGAAGTGACGAGAGAATTAGTCGCCAGATTCTTCCGGAAGAATATAATATTTCGGTTTGGAATCCCCAGTCGAATTATCTCTGACAATGGCAGCCACTTCAGAAACCAAAAGGTTTATCGACTTGCTGATAAATATAAGATTGACTGGAGGACGTCGTCCCCCTACAACCCTCAAGCCAATGGGCTCGCAGAAGCCTTCAAAAAAATGTTGTGCACTTTGCTGGAGAAGACTGTCAAGTCCAATAAGATGGATTGGGAAGAAAGGATGTACGAGGCACTTTGGGCTTATCGTACAATTTATAAAACTCCAACTGGCTACTCACCATTCTCCCGTGTATATGGGTCAGAGGTGGTAGTGCCAATTGAACTGGAAGTCCCATCGCTCTGAGTCGCGATTCAGCATGGGTTGGCTAGTAGTAAACAAGCTAACATAGAAAGAAGATTGGAAGAGCTCTCCGAGCTCGAAGGAAAGCGTCTTCGAGCGCAACAAAATATCCAACTCTATCAAGCTCGCATGGCCCGCGCTTTCGATAAGCTGGTCAAAGGACGAGAATTCAAGAAAGGTGACCTGGTAATGGTTAAAAGAAGAGAAGTGGTGTTTTCCAACCCCAAGGGAAAGTTGGTTGAAAATTGGGTCGGGCCGTACATTGTCTGTCGAGTGTATGAAGGGAGTGCCTACGTTCTTGTAGATCACAAAGGAGTAGTTCAGTTCTCCCATCTTAATGGGAAACATAAGAAGTTTTACCATGCAATCCCATCAACATTCCCAGAATGACCAAAACCTACCATGGCCTAGTGGCACTCGGCCCTGGCCGAGCTCTTTGAAATGTCCAGTCAGCCCAGACTGATTATTAGGCCATTGGTCCGCAATTCCGGGGACATCCCCAACAAGCACTAAACCCGGGATCCTTTTGAGACCCGCATACATCCATCGGGGACACCTTCTGCATACAATATCGCCATTATAGACCTTACGTCCAAATTGGCGCAGAAATCCTTCTTTGCGTTAGCATTACCCTCTTGCCAACGAATAAGCCCCATTCGGTGCAAGACTTCATGTCCCAGCCGACCTTCATACAATATCGCCATTATGAACCTTACGTCTGAATCGACACAAAGACTCTTCTTTTGCGTTAGCATTACTCTCTTGCTAACGAATAAACCCCTTTCGGTGAAAGACTTCGTGTCCCAGCCGACCATCATACAGTATCGCCATTATAGACCTTACGTCCGAATCGATGCAAAGACTCTTCCCTTGCGTTAGCATTATCTTCTTCCTGACGACTAAATCCCCTTTTATTTGCGCAAGGTCCCGTATCGAAGCCAATAGTCATCTGCCATCATTGAGGGTCAAGCGTTTCATATCGGCCTATCACCTTTTTTTCTACCAGTTAAAAAGAGAGGGAGAGAAAAAAATGGGGCTTAAAAATAGAGGTGCCCCGCCAGTCTTGTTCAGATTCTCTGGATAAGGGCAAAAATGGCTATAACCCAGCTGCGGTGAAAACCCAAAAGGGCGTCGTCGGTAGAATCGGGTACCCCGCCACGCGACAACCCGAAAGGGCGCGTGAGCAAAAGCAAGAGGGGGCTGGCTTCGGTGAAAATTTGAAAGGGCACTTAAGTCAGTAATGTGGTAATTTGATGTTCCTCTTCACCCGCACCTCGATGAAACCAAAAGTATCACCGGTCCCACCGGGGATCTGCTTCTCCCAAACCATCGACTCAGGCCTTCCATCTCCGTCGACAATAAACATATCTTTGCTTCGACATTTAACCAATGTCGATGAACAAACCGTAACTGACCCTTGTCACCATCGGTAAGACCGGTCAGCTTCCCTTAACTTGGACCTTTCGTCCTCGTTAATGAACAAACATATCTTTGCTTCGACACTTAACCAATGTCGATGAACAAATCGTTATTGACCCTTGTCACCATCGGCAAGACCGGTCAACTTCTCTTAACTTGGACCTTTCATCCTCGTTAATGAACAAACATATCTTTGCTTCGAGATTTAACCAATGCCGCCAAACAAACCATGTTTGGCCCTTGTCATCATCGGCAAGATCGGTCAACCTTTCCCTTAACTTGGACCCTTCATCCTCGTTAACGAACAAACCTTCTTTGCCTCGGCATCTAACCAACGCCGATGAACAAACCATGTTTGGCCCTTATCATCATCGGCAAGACCGGTCAGCATTCCACTAACACGGACCTCTCGTCCATACTAGCAAACGGTCCTATCTTCGGTAATCAGCCATTGCTGACGAACAAGCCCTTATCCATCCCGGCCACGTGCCTTGAATCAAGTTCAAACAAAAATAAAAAATGAGGCTTAAAATAGAGGTGCCCTGCTAGTCTTGTTCAGATTCTCTAGATAAGGGCAAAAATGGCTATAACCCAGCTGCGGTGAAAACCCGAAAGGGCGCCGCAGGCAGAATCGGGTACCCCGCCATGCAAAAACCCGAAAGGGCGCCGCAGGTAAAATCAGGTATCCCGCCACGTGAAAACTCGAGAGGGCACGTGGGCAAAAGTAAGAGGGGGCCGATTCCGGTGAAAACCCGAGAGGGCACTGGTACCGGTAGAGTGGTTTAAAAAAAGGGAAGAGAAAAAGAGAAGAATGATCAATGATGATGATACGTCCTCCATCCAGAGGACCCTCCTCAGGGTCAAGGTAGAATATCCTTCCAAGTCCCACTAATGAATAAACTTCCTTTGCTTCGACATTTAACTAATGTCGATGAACAAACCCGTGTTCAACCCTTGTCATCATCGGCAAGATCGGTCAATGTTTCCCTTAACTTGGACCTTTCGTCCTCGTTAATGAATAAACTTCCTTTGCTTCGGCATTTAACCAATGTCGATGAACAAATCCGTGTTCGACCCTTGTCATCATCGGCAAGATCGGTCAACGTTTCCCTTAACTTGGACCTTCCGTCCTCGTTAATGAATAAACTTTCTTTGCTTCGGCATTTAACCAATGTCGATGAACAAACCCGTGTTCGACCCTTGTCATCATCGACAAGATCGGCCGACGTTTCCCTTAACTTGGACCGTTCGTCCTTGTTAATGAATAAACATATCTTTGCTTCGACATTTAACCAATGTCGATGAATAAACCAGTATTTGACCCTTGTCATCATCGGCAAGACCGGTCAACCTTCCCCTTAACTTGGACCTTTCATCCTCGTTAATGAATAAACTTCCTTTGCTTCGGCATTTAACCAATGTCGATGAACAAACCCGTGTTCGACCCTTGTCATCATCGGCAAGACTGGTCAACCTTCCCCTTAACTTGGACCTTTCATCCTCGTTAATGAATAAACTTCCTTTGCTTCGACATTTAACCAATGTCGATGAACAAACCAGTGTTCGACCCTTGTCATCATCGACAAGATCGATCGACGTTTCCCTTAACTTGGACCTTTCACCCTCGTTAATGAACAAACCTCCTTTGCTTCGACATTTAACCAATGTCGATGAACAAACCAGTATTTGACCTTTGTCATCATCGACAAGACCGGCCAACCATCCCCTTAACCTAGACCTTTTGTCCTCGTTAATGAATAAACCTCCTTTGCTTCGGTACTTAACCAATGTCGATAAACAAATGGCGCTTGACCCTTGTCATCATCGGTGAGATCGGTCAGCATCCCCTTAGCCCGGACATCCCGTCCGTTGCTAACAGAAAAGCCCTCATCTATCCCGGCTTCGTCCCATGAATTAAGTTCAAAAAAAAGAAGAAAGAAAAGAAAGTGAGGCTGAAAATAGAGGTGCCTCGCCAGACTTTCTTGGATGTTCCAAGTAAGGGCAAAAATGGCTATAACCCAGCTACGGTGAAAACCCGAAAGGGCGTCGTAGGCAAAATCGGGTACCCCGCCACATGAAAACCCGAGAGGGCACGTGGGCAAAAGCAAGAGGGGGTTGGCTTCTGCGAAAACCCGAAAGAGCGCTTAAGTCAGTAATGTGACTCAAAAAAAAGAGAGAAGAAAGAAAAATGATGAATGATGATGAATAGAAATGAACGAATGAAATTAATGAAAAGATGATGAAAGTAATGTCGCTTTCTCATTTACCATCCCAGCCACACAGAAATCTCGTGTGCAGCTAGCAAGTCAAACCCCACCGTCATAGGCCTTACGCGTATGCCGTAACACACCTGTTGCTTCGACATTCAACCTATGTCGATGAATAAACCCTACCTCCATTTTTCGTCACCATCAGCGAAATCAACAGTCAAACCATTGGTCCAGATCTTCCGTCTACATCGATAAGTAAACCTATTCTTGACTTTCTTCATTGTTCGGGGAAAGTAACGAACCTACCCCTCACTCGGGTTCTCCGCCCCTGTCGAGGAATGAATACATTCTTGGTCTCCCGGCAGCCTCGTCACCATCGGCAATGTTGTGCCCCTATGGTTTTGATGATAGCAAAAACTATGAGTCATTAGATGTCTGCATGATATAAGTGATTGATTGATATTGATTGATTGTGTATTTTGCATATCCACTATTCAGTCTGAATACATGTTAGGCCAGTGCAATTGTTCAGTGTCAATGCATCTTGGTATAGTTTGTTGGCTGCACTTTAGCTCATAAGCATTGTAGGGATCAAGGTCCGTGCAGACCTCATCTATGTGCATTTCAAGGTCAATGCATTCACTTACATTCAGCACATTATGTCGATGCATACTCATGGTTCAGTAGGCTAAGTCAGTGCTCTTCGGTGTTTTAGTTAGTGCAGGGTTAATTCTCTAAAGCAAAACACAAGGTCAGTGGTAATCTATCTAAGGACGATGCATTTGTGTCTCAGTGCATGTGATGCATCTCAGTTTGCATCTCATGCTATGTCTAAGGGAGCACAAACAAGGTCAGTGCAATGTATTATCTGAGCACATTGCATTGCATCTTATTTGCACTTGTGTCTCTGGCTACATCTCTATCACGTCTTAGCACACACAGTGTCTCATGCGTCAAAGTCTTAGCGTCTCTGTTTGCGTCTTATGCTCAGCTGTGACTATGGCTACATCTCTTGCATAGATACATCTCATATTGCCTCTCACATGCTATGTGAGTCCATGGCTGTGTATCACATTGCGTCTCTCTTACACAATGCATTGCGTCTCATGCATTCTATCTTCATGCATTCCATCTCTGCGTCTCATGTGCCTCACATGTCTCTGCGTCTTATTCTGCGTCTCATGGTGGCCTGGAGTCGGTGCAAGTGTGCGTCTCATCTAGCGTCTCACACACACCTAGAGTCGGTGCACATCTTGCATATAGTCATATTTGTGTATATTTAGTTGATTCAGTATATTCACATCGGTGCTTGTCAGGGTATGTACAAATCACTATTCATGGTCAGTGCATCTTGTATCCTAAGGCTCATAATGTCGGTGCATATGTACACTCAGTGCATGTTCTGCATTATGCTTGCACATAGTCCGTGCACAACACTATGGCGGTCGGTGCAATGTTTAGTTAGCATGCATATAAAGTCTGTACTCATCACTATAGCGATCGGTGCAACTTTTACTGCTGCACGCAGGCTAGGTCAGTGCATGCTCTGTTGAACGCATAATAAAGGTCGGTGCATGCCTTATTCCTTGTACACACAAAGTCAGTGCACCTCACAGCCCTATAGCCATATTAGGTCTGTGCATGTTCTTACTCCAATTCACCAAGGTCTGTGCATGTCTACGTCTAAGGCATATACGTAGTAGCACGGTCGGTGCATGGTTTGGTTCCAAAGGATCAACGTCAGTGCATTCCTATCTTTACCTACGTTTGAGCTACATAACGTCTGTGATAAGGAATATAAGGTCGGTGCAAGTTTCTTTGTTTCATGCATGTAATGTCAGTGCTGGTTTTTATCTCACACACTTAAGGTCTGTGCATGATGTGTCTTATGTAGGCATAGGTCAGTGTATGTCGTATTTACTCTTGCTACAAGTCAGTGCATGTTTTTAGGTCTTTGTATATTATCAAATGGCTTATAACATGTCTGATATTCTGCCTGGTTAGCCATATGATCGAGCACTAACTGAGCAACCTGCGGCTCATCTCACGTGAAATTTAAGTACCAGGTAATCAGCACATGATCCAAGGTAGGCTGATACCAGGGGATCTTGCCATGTGTAAAGTAGCGACAATGTGATGGTGACACATGAAAAGTTCTGGATCAGATCTGCTTGACTTTTAGGTTGGAATTGTGGCAACCACGCGCCTATTTCATGTAGTCTATAAAAGGAGAGCCGATCGCCCAGTTTAAAAGTGATGAAAGAGAAGTAGAACAACGAAGAGAAGAGAAAGAAGCAGAATCAGAGAGTGAGCAGTAGAGAAAAGAAGAGTGAGCCAGAATCTGATAAGAAGAGAGAAGAAAAGCAGAAGAGCAGAACTAGAGAGAAAAAGAGAGAGATCAGAAGAAGTCTGTGAGAGAAAATGCAGCAGTGAGAAGTAAAAGAAGAGATTGAGAGTTTGAAAGAAAGAGTGAGAGGAAGAGAGGGCTCGAAGAGAGGAAATTGAAGCCTTCTTGATAATCTGTCCTCCTGGCATTTGCATCAGATTCAAGCCAGACCTGCTCCTGCGAGAGCTACATTTTGTGTTTCATTTCCAGCTTTTCAGTGCTGTGATTTTTCATCTTTTGTTTTCTTTTAATCCTTTCTTTCAAGCTGTGTGTCAGCGGTTGCAGAGAATATGTTTCTCTGGATAGCAAGCTGTGTGGCTCAGCGGGCGAGGTGGATACCTCGGACAGCAAGCTGTGTTGCTCAGCGGTTGTAGGCAAGCTGTGATGCCCAGTGAGTTAAGTTGTGTATCAGCAGGAATCCACACACGGGTTGAGTATGGGGTGGATGTAGGTCTGGAGGACCGAACCAACTAAAAATCCTTTGTGTGCTGTGGTTTAATTGTCTACTTTGATTCTGCTAGATGCATGCTTAGGATCGTTCATATAAGTCTGATCTTTCTGTCTAGTGAGAATTTGCCTAGACGCCTTTCATTGAATGCTGGCCTTGAGTGACTTATTTTGAATACGTGAACTGAGTCATCTCTCCAGCTTTCATAGAGTTGATCAGGAGCAAGGTCTATCTGATCTTATATTTGTTTCTAGAGAGCAATTTATTCACTCAATCCATCTGAGTTTATGATGTGACACCACCTTGGGGGTGATAGTCACAAGACCGATGCACCTTGGGCCTTAACAAGCAAGCACACTTTGCAATAGAAACGGACCGATATCGGCGGCCACTCACCCGACACTCACCCAAAACCTGGGGTAACTCGGCGATGCCGAGTGGAGGTTGTGAGGGTTGGGCCCTTGCTGGTAGAGGGCCGACAAGGCCAAAGTTCTTCCCAAGGGTATGAAGGCCCAATTCAATGGGGCCGACTTTGTGCCGAGGGCACGGGTCACACACTCTTCCCCACGGCGGTCACTTGAAAGCAAAGGTGCTAACGGGACCCGGCGCTCACCCTCTCGGGCCAACGGAGTTATGAAATAATATTGAATGAACAAACACCAAATGAGAGCAAGTTGTAGAGCACTTACTCGATCGGTTTGAAGAAACCGATCCCGCTCGGAGACGTGGGCGAGCGGGGAAGCATGGGTTCCCCACACGCTATGCCGGTGTAGCTTCAACATGTTTAAGGGATTACGACACTACTCCCCAATGCAAGGGGGTTGAACAAGGGGAGGGGAAGTCAATCTTACATCCAAACACTACCTCCCACAGGGAGGGGAAGTAAGTCGGCCAGGCGGGGAGGGGAGGATGAACTAAGAACTAACTAAACGGAGGATGTCAGTTCTGTCTGCGCTCTGGAATAGGGGACAGGAAGTCGATGTTGGTGCTGGTGCGACCACTCCTGAATTTTACTGTCGATGAGACCAGTGGCAAAATTTTTGGGATTGGATCAGGATGACGTCTAATTTTTGTGGAATTTTCTGGTTGACGGTGATGGTCAGGGAAGGGCCGCGAATAGGGTCCCTGAGTTCTGGTTTTGACTGCTATGATACTACAGCAGGAGGAAGACGAGGTCACCACGGGCACTCCTGAGCTCTATTTCAGGCATGGCTAGAGTCACTGGATTCGTTGTCAAGTCCTCTTCGAATGGAGACCAACGAGAACGCCGAAGGAGGTCGGAGTAGATGGAGGCAGCCCGAACATTGACTGGGTATCTGTTTAGTCCCAGAGTGGACAGAACAGCGCACCTGAGGGAGAAAATTGAGAACTCTTAGCTCCGGATGCCGAACGGGGTTCCGCTTCTTGTTCCTGGAAGTATACTTGTCGTAGATGATCTCAGACAAGCCCCGCCTCCAGATATTTAAGATTATGGCCGTGGGAGCCTCTGCAAGCCGCTTCAGGTTGGTAGTCTGGAGGAAGGCGCACAGTCTGGGGAGATCAGCTCCTCCGGGCAGCCACGAGCTCAGAATGGATCGAGACCACTGCCGTCGCGAAGAGGACGGAGAGACGCTTCCAACAATACCACTTGGGCTTTCAGGGATGCCGGTATGACGTCGTGGCCAAATCTGCAAGATGTTGGTACTCTGCTGCCTGCGAACTAAGAAGTGCAGGTTGGAGATGGGAGGTGGGATATGAGATAAATGGGAGGGGAAAGGGGGTGGATGGGTGTGGAGGCAACCCTTGGGTGTTAGGGGGTATGAAAGGGGGCAAACTAAGGTAAGGGAGGGGGAGAATGGGGGCAGGGAGGTGGTCTAGTAGGTGGTGAGAGAGTGAGCTACGAATTTGGGGATAGGAGAGATGGGTGGGGGGATGATGGTTTCCCTATTTGGGGTGGTCTAGGGCTTGTGGGAGGAGAGAGTGGAGGGAAAAATATTCAAACTTCCCTTGGGAGTTGGAAGATTACATGGGGAAGAGAGAGGATTGTGTTGGGGGGAGTGAGATTGTGTTGGGAAGAACAATATTCTCCTAGGGAGGGGAGATATTTGGTAGGATTTGGTGGGAGGGGAATGATGGCACCTAGGGGAGTGGAAAGGTAGTGAAGGTGGAAGCTTGGGTGGAGGATGAGGTGGAGGAGAGAGGTGGGATTTGAATTTGGGGAAGGGGGAAAGAGAAAGAGAGGGGTGGGTGGGATTCTCTCCCTAGGGATTCTCACCCCACTAATGGATTCTCTCCACAAGAAACTTGAATTTTGAACTCACAAAATGGCAACTTTCATTAACATAAAATGAGGGGAATGGGGTCCTATATATAGGCAACCCACATTTTACAATAAGTCCCCGACTCTTGATACAATGACAAATAACCAAGGGGGTAGGGGGCGCCCTTGGGCCTAGCCCAATGAATTGGGCCCATTAACCAACTAACCAACCTAATGACACTCAAACTTAAGTAAATAAATCAAAGACCAAGGGAAATGACTCAAATAAAAGGGAAAATACATCAAATGACTCAAATAGAAAGCTAAAAATGGATAATTGGGCCCACATAGAGTGATGCCCGAGCTCACACAACTCCGGAGTGTGACGACGACCCGAGCCAGAGGGATTCGTAGGTGATGCCTCCATCAGTTTACGTTCCATAACCATTCTCCAATTATAGCATTAATTGGCAATTTTTATAAGGGAGATTTATTCACCCCCCTCTTAATCTGGACCTTGCACCCTAACAATTAGTATCAGAGCGGGTCTCTGACTTCCAGATCCAACGATGTCACGCCCCGACGTGGAATACTGGGACGTACAGTCAGAAACACGCTAGCACTAAAATTAAGTTCTAAAACTGCTCAATGGAATAGAAGGATTCTAATCTTCTTATTACAATAATCAACTGATTAAACATAACTTCCAAACTCATTAATACATCACCTGATCTAATACAGAATTAGAACACTAATGCACCACTAAAGGTAATAACTGGAAATACTACTGTGCCAACATGGCAACCTAGATAGAGGCACACTCAAGTAGCACTCAAATCACTCCCCGTCCGAGTGAACGTCACCACCTGAATGACCTGGAAAAGGGGGAAACAATACTATGAGCCAACGCTCAGTAGGTAATAACAGGCAAGTGTAAGTGATTAATGATTTAATTACATGTTATATGAAATGATAACAAGGAGAAAGATAACAAGTGCAAGAACAATGTAATAAGATCTTGCAAAGTCAAGAATCAAGAGATAACCATTAATGCAAGGACAAGAACTTCACTATGAACAAGTAAGAACAAGAACAAGTGTAGAAATAATAATTTGGCCAGCAAGCAAGTATATCACGCATGTAACATTCCCACTTTCAAGTAATAGCAAGTAGAGTAACCACAAGTAAATCATAGAACAGGGATAAGTGGAGAACGCAAAATAGTAGAGAGTAGTGGACAGCCCCTAGATCAAACACAAGTCAAGTACTGGTGCCAATGCCACACCTAGTCAACCACCTCCATGGGGATACAAGTAGTGTTCGGGTGCTCCTCCCAGGACTAGACCAAGCCCTTATTTGTTTGCCAGACATTGATTTATTTGGATCACAAGATCCCACGAATCTAGACTTCCACATTTCATGGCCAATAAATTTCAAAGAACAAGCTATCAAGTAATAAGCACAGATCTGATTGAATATCGAAATAACAAGAAGTATAGAGAATTCAACTTTGGCATAATGTTTAACGACATATCGAGTCGTGGAAACCAAGAACGAAAGGGTAAGTAGGAAAATGCAATGATTAGATCATTCTTAGTTCCATAGTTAAACATTTTATTCTATTGGTTAACAAGTTTTCAGGTTGTTAAGAATTCAAGCTAAATTTAACCCGATTACATTTTCATAAACTCAAATGTTTAACATGATAGTTATACGTTCTAGTTCAATTGCATGATTACACTTATAACAGAACCAATTACATGCTGTGGGTAGCTAATCAGTTGATAAAACACTAAGGATTTCAACAAGGACTCAGTACGTGGCGGAGGTAATCGATCCGAAGATCACTCGCGCAAGCGTGCGACCATCCCGATAGGCGTAGCCTAACGTTCGGACAACACCTTTTGATATACTAGAGCCTTGAGGGATAAAAATTAACTTACTGCATTCAGAAATAAGAGTATACAATAATCTGATAGAAATAAGATAGCTAACGGCTCAAAAATGAAATTCTGTGCATTAACGCGCTATACCCAGGTAGCGCGTTTATCAAGAACGTGCTATGGAAGTATAGCTCGTTCAAGACAGTCCCAAAAACCATTCTAATTTGAAAAACTGGATAAACACAAGGGTTCTAAGAGTTAATATATGTATAACTCAACTTATAAGCAACTGCAGGGACTTAATATAGTTTGAAAAACATGCCAGAAACGTTCTATTTTAACCCCTGGAAGATCGGGGTCAACAGGAAGAAGGCGCTATATGTCCCTAGCGCGACCTGAAGAACGCGCTAGGCAAACATAGCACGTTCTGGACCAGGAAACTAAATGCATAAAATTTGAAATCTAGATTAACAGGTGGGGTACTAACTATTAGTACTACTCAATTAGCATCTGAACTACGTAAAAATATTATAAGTATATTGGTAAAACATTCAGAAGCTAATCATTATAATTCTGGAATCAAAGATTTAAATTCTGGAATCAAAGAATATCGGAAACTAAAAAGAACATGAAAACCCTTTTGATTAATTTGAAAACTGGACAAAGATGTTTTCTAACTGAACACACGTCTTATATAGCATCTTACAGAAACCATATAACATCTTACAAAATTATAATTTGCATCAGAGGGCTTACGACTCGACCCCTCAAGCGATTGGGGTATGAAGCATGTCGCGCTATAGGGCCATAGCGCCTTATGAAGAACGCGCTATGTAAAGATAGCGCGATCCCAAAAATCTGTATATATTAAAATTTTAAGGTTTGAATGTGTTCTGCCAGGGCTGGGGGTCTACAAGATTGCGCTATATCGGGCTAGCGCGTTAAAGATCGCGCCCCCGGTACATAGCGCGATAAAGAGCAGAGAACGGGATTCAAGATCCCTTGATTAAAATCATCATAACTCCTCTGTTTCTTCATGGAATTAAGCAAACGAGATACCAATGGAAAGGCAGGAAAGAGATAAACAAGATGCCATGCTCAATTTTTTTTTTAGCCTGTGATTAGTCACGGGGATTCAAGCTTAAACTAAAAGGGCTCACTTCAACCTAACAAGAACATAAGCTTGCTAAAACGAGAAATTAACCTAACATGGTTGATAAAAATTAGGGCTTTCCACGTAGGAAGGAAGCTAACAAGATGAGGATTCCATTCATATATAACAATAAGGTTTAGGTCTGTTAGAACCTACCTCAATTGAAGATCTAAACTTCAGCAAATAAGAAAACCCTTGAACTAGAAGAATATTTTCCAAAGATCACTTGATATCTCCCTCAATACTATATAAAATTTAGGGCTTTCAGTCTCAAACGATAGATCTCGTCAAGCTGATCAAGATACTATATTTACATGCTTCATTTGGTGAAGGGTACCTACCTTAATCAAGGATCAAAGAGTTGGATGAAGAAGAACCAAGAACGTAGAACACCTTCCACTAAATCGCCGAATACTCCCAGATCTGGACTCCTCGTCAATTGACCCAGCTACCAAATGAAACTAGACTCTTTAAGCTTTCTTTTAATACCTAATACACCTTCTGGATCCTTCCAGGAAGGGTGAATTTCGAGCTAGAAGAGACGTGTAACTTACGCCGCCGAAATACTTGACCTCGATCAAACTCATCTAATCACTTCTATCCTGGTAATTTTACACGAAATTGGTTAAGGGTTATTAAACTACCAATCAATACCTTTCATTTGCCTCTAACCTCATCTAATTTAGTTAAGGAATGAGTTCTAATTTCGTGTTTCAAGGTGTAGGTTACTATAGAAGTTACTATTGGGGGTTGGTGGATTCTAATCCCAATTAAACTCTAGATTTGACCAGGTTAACGATTTTATTAGGGTTAATCATAGAAGAAAAGTTTGTTAAGCAAATGATCAACTACCTAATTACCATTTTTCGGGATTTTAATATGGTCAACTAAATTCCACTTCACTATTCATTTATTAATAAAATATTAAATTCGAAATTCAAATTCCAAATTCCCTCTTTTAATTTCATTTTCATTCCAAATCAATTGCATTTATGTTTCATTTCATTCATACCTTATTTTCATTTGGATCACATTTCATTTTCATTTCAATTTAAATTTTTAATGGTTTATTTCCATTTCTATTCATTTATTAATTCAACTTAATTCAAATAAATTCTTAAAAATTCCAATTTGAACAGGAAAAATTAATTAAAATTACTAATTAAATACGGGGTGTTACAAACGATCTGTAGAGGATCCTGCTAGTTTGTGTGGTGCTTTGCTATTTTTAGTTCGGTGCATTTGTCATCTTATTTTTCATGTTTTTAGATCTGAACTTATTCAGTTATTTTTTTCAATGGCATTTTCTGTTGTGTTTGATGGTTCTAACTTCAACAAATGGTTAGGTGGCTTATGTGTTCACCTGAATTCCATTGATCCAAATCTATGGAGTCTTGTATCAAAAGGCTCACATAAAGTACCTCAGAATAAGACCATATGGTCTAGAGAGGATAGGATAAAAGACAGTGAGAATGCTACTGTCTTTAACATTCTGAAAAACTCAGTTAACATTGAAAAGTTTCCTTATACTGCAGGATGTACATCTGGAAAAGAGATCATGGACAGAGTCATATCCGCTCATGAGAAGCAAGAGGATCAATGCTTGATATATGGTCAACCGGAGTGATCATAGCAGTGATCAACAGGAGGAGACATCATCACAGGTAAGTACTGAATCCGATGAACTCACTTTTGATGATTTAATGATTATGTACAATGGTCTATTAGATAAGTATAAGTTTGTCAAGTCTGAAAAGAAGAAAATGAGAAAGGTCATGACATCAGACATAAAGTCATTGAGGTCTGAAAATGAACAATTGAAAGCTGAAATAAAGAAGATTGAAAATTCTTATGATAAATGTACTTCTGTAAAGAATTTGAATGATGACCTTCAATCTAAACTGAAAATCCAAGAAGGATTAATTGACTCTCTAAGAAAAGAAAATGAGAAACTAGTACAAGACATTGATAAGCACAAAACTTCAAATAAAGTTTTGAGTGAATGTGTTAATTGTAGTGAATAAGAGATTGCTAGCTATGAGTTACACATTGCATCCTTAGAAAATAAAATTAAAAAATTTGAAAGGCTGTAAAAATAAAATGAAGAATTGAAACAGCTTAACACTGTCATATCTGATAAGCTTCTAATTCTTGAAAAGGGAAAGAATGTATCTGAAAATGAGTGTGAGAGAGTGAGGACATTAATGGAAGAGATAGACAGCTACAAAACCGTCAATGCTATGCTTAATGAAAAGATCACAAACTCTAAACTGCTCATCTCTTATTTAAAAAATGAAATGTTAGGTTTGAATGAGTCTTCGTCTGATTCTGTTAAGAATCAGGAAAATCTGAAAGCAGCATCCAAAGAGAAAGCTTCTAAAATCAAGAGAGGAAGTAAGCATGAAATGAGGAATAAACTCTACACAACTTTTGTAAGCAGCTCATACATAGCTAGCACATCTGTCTCCTCCTCAAAACAAGCTACTACTAAAGAGAATCCAAAAATAAAACAGAAAAAGAAAATATTGAAAAAGAATGATGACAATCAGCATGTTAAGAAAGTTCAGGCCAACAAATCTATTGTCAAGAATGTCGAATGCTTTTACTGTGGAAAGTTTGGCCATGAGATGGTTGATCGTTTTATCATGAAGAGCGATGAATTGAAACCTGATAGAATTCATGCTAGGAATCCTAATATGAAGAAACCTTCTCATGTTCAAAATAAGAGAATTAAATGCTTTTACTGTCATAGAGTAGGTCATCTCATTCATGAATATAAATTAATGAAACATGATGACCTCAATGCTAGAAAATTGCATGATAGGAATGTTCATGTTAAAATTCATGCAAACTATAAGAAGAACATTCAATGTTTTCATTGCGGCAAACTGGGTCACATTGCTGCTGAATGTTGGCATAATCAGGGAAAGAAATTTAAGTCTGGATTTGTTAATTTCCCTGTTAACAAAAATATTTCTGAAAGAAATAACTTTGGTTCTATGGGAAAGCACATTAGGTGCTTTGAATGTGGAAAGCATAGCCATATAGTCAGGACTGCTGGCATGCTCAGGGAAATAGATTGAACTCTAAATCTGTAAAATTCCCTGTTCTCTATGCTGCTGCTAGAAATAATTTGATTGATAAAAGAAAAAATCTTTCATGCTTTGAATGTGGGAAATCAGGCCACAGGGCTATTGACTGTTGGCTAGTTAATCAAAAAAGATCAAACTTGCATGTGAAAAACAAAAGCAATCATGTTCATGCACATAAATTCAACTCTCATGTGAACATAAAAAATAGTCAGAATTCTTGTAATCACTGTGGTCAGTTTGGACATTCTATGTCTAACTATTTCATGATGAAATTCGATGACTTTTATGCTCAAAAATTATGGAGAGCACCATTTAGAGGTGCTACTGACCATGGAGGACCCAAGAATTCTTGGGTACCTCAACTTGCAAAATGAATTTCTGTGTTTGCAGGTGTGCCTTGGAAGGAAATAAAAAGGGGTTTCAATAAGCCAAGGCACCTGAGTATGGTAAAACCCCACATCTGCACATTACAGGTTTGTTCATTTCAATTCCTCAGAATATTCTTTTAGGTAGTTGCATATCATGTGTGATCTGTTAAATTTTCATGCATACATATTGTTAATCTTTTTGAAATCTGCATCACATTCAGATATTGAACTGTTTGTGTACATATTCATTGAAGATATGTTAAAATTCATTTCTCGTCTACATGCATTTATATCTTGACATTTAATTGTGTTTCAACTGATTGCTTGATGAGAGGGAGATGAAATAAACCTAAATACATGGACTCTCATGTCAACATATACTTGCTCATATGCGTATTCAATTGAATTGTCTTGCACTCTTAAAAATCTGAATGGCTGGAATTTGATGCATGCATGTTGTCTTATGCATAAAATGCTCATCTACATACATGACATGCATACATATTCACATTTGCATATGTTTAGCATTTTGTCAATTCAAGATGCAGATAAGATTGCATTGTGTATTGCACTATTTTGCATGACCATTATGGTGTATCAAATGGTAAGTTACCAAAAGATAGATGTCATCTATCTAGAAGTTCTTTCTATATGTGAGGTGGTCCTTTGGACTAAGTCCTCCGCCAAACACCATGGGTCAAACTGCATATAGAGCAGTCATTGCATATGCTGCATTCAGAGTTATCCCATATGGCATATAGTTAGGGGGAGTTTCTGCATTCGTTATCATGCATATGGTGATTTCAAATAGATTGCATTTCATTACATTGAAAATGCCAAACATATTGATTGATTGCATACTGGCAGAGGGAGCATATTTCATATACTTGTGTGAGGGAGCATATTTCATATACTTGTGTTCCTCTATGTCTTCTTCGTCATGTCTTGCCTAAATCCATTCAAGTGTTTGGTAATTCTTTCAGGAAGATTTTGTCATAGAGTCTGTTAGTCAGTGGGAGCATTTTTAACTAGTTTTGATCTACATGGCTATGTTTTATTCTATGACTGTCTAGTTCGGTCGACCAAACTGCCTATTTCAGTCAACCGAAATCATCACTGAATAGCCATTTTCCTGAACATCCTACTATCTGTGCTCATTCAAGAGTCTACACTGTTAGGTGGTCTCATCTGCCTATATCTATTCTGAAATTACTAGAGTTCATCTTCTTCTTGGAAAATTGTTTGACCTTGTTCTCTTGACTATCTTTGTCATATCTTTGAGCTTAACAATTTCTGAAAATCTTGTTCATCTGCTATTCCTTGATTATCAGCTCAAACTGAATGACTACAAGATTATTTTATAGACTCTGTATGCTTCTTGCTGCTCATGTTTTTGTTAAGGGGGAGCTTCACTTGGTGAAAACGTGTACATTCTTTGAATTTCTATCTGTTCTGAATGCTCTATAACTGTTACTCTTCTTGAATCTGAATTTAATTATGTTCTGTTTATGCATTTACTGAGGGGGAGCTAGTTGTTTCAAAATCAATCTTTCTGATGGACCTCCGGATATCTCTGATTCTCTTTGATACATTCTTTGCTGCACCTATTAATTGTTCTGATTGGAAGTGTCGACAAAGTGAGTCGACATCATCTTGGAAATGCTTTGTCAAATGTTGACACCTTCATTGTTGTGCTCATCTTTGTTACATGCTTGAAACTCTTGTGCAGTTCACAACTTGACTACTATTGAATCTCATTGAAAATTCAGAAAATTGAGAAGATTTAAATTCGTATACCTTGACCATAAATCTGAAAATCAGTTCATTAAAGAATCTTCTATTATACAGATTTATGAATGTTTAAAAGATCAAATTGATTTAAGTCTAATGTATTCAATGAGCTTGGCTATGAATATCTTGAAAATATCTGAGTCAACTTTAATAAACTTTAACCAACTATTTTATGTTGAATCTTGTAAAATCTTCTGAAATCTGAAAATGTTAAAATCATGATTTATTTGGTTGAATTATATGAAATCAGTATTGTTTTTAAACATCTGATGAATCTGAAATGTTCCTAAGAGTAAATTCTGTCAGAGCAATTATTTTCATGCATGTAATGTCAGTGCTGGTTTTTATCTCGCACACTTAAGGTCTGTGCATGATGTGTCTTATGCAGACATAGGTCAGTGTATGTCGTGTTTACCCTTGCTACAAGTCAGTGCATGTTTTTAGGTCTTTGTATATTATCAAATGGCTTTTAACATGTCTGATATTCTGCCAGGTCAGCTATATGATCGAGCACTAACTGAGCAACCTGAGGCTCATCTCACGTGGAATTTAAGTACCAGGTAATCAGCACGTGATCCAAGGCAGGCTGATACCAGGGGATCTTGCCACGTGTAAAGCAACGGCAATGTGATGGTGACACATGGAAAGTTCTAGATCAGATTTGCTTGAATTTTAGGTAGGAATTGTGGCAACCACGCGCCTAGTTCCTGTAGTCTATAAAAGGAGAGCCGATCGCCCAGTTCGAAAGTGATGAAAGAGAAGCAGAACAACGGAGAGAAGAGAAAGAAGCAGAATCAGAGAGTGAGCAGTAGAGAAAAGAAGAGTGAGCCAGAATCTGATAAGAAGAGAGAAAAAAAGTAAAAGAGCAGAACTAGAGACAAAAAGAGAGAGATCAGAAGAAGTCTGTGAGAGAAAATGCAGCAGTGAGAAGTAAAAGAAGAGATTGAGAGTTTGAAAGAAAGAGTGAGAGGAAGAGAGAGCTCGAGGAGAAAAAATTGAAGCCTTCGTTGAAGATCTGTCCTCCTGGCATTTGGATCAGATTCAAGCCAGACCTGCTCCTGTGAGAGCAACATTTTGTGTTTCATTTCCAGCTTTCCGATGCTGTGATTTTTCATCTTTTGTTTTCTTTTAATCATTTCTTTCAAGCTATGTGTCAGCGGTTACAGAGAATCTATTTCTCTGGACAGTAGGTTGTGTGGCTCAGCGGGCGAGGTGGATACCTCGGACAGCAAGCTGTGTTGCTCAGCGGTTGTAGGTAAGCTGTGATGCCCAGCGAGTTAAGTTGTGTATCAGTAGGAATCAACACTCGGGTTGAGTGTGGGGTGGATGTAGGTCTGGAGGACCGAACCACCTAAAAATCCTTTGTGTGCTGTGATTTAATTGTCTACTTTGATTCCGCTAGATGCATGCTTAGGATCGTTCATATAAGTCTGATCTTTCTATCTAGTGAGAATTTAGCCTAGACGCCTTTCATTGAATGCTGGCCTTGAGAGAGTTATTTTGAATACGTGAACTGAGTCATCTCTCCAGCTTTCATAGAGTTAATCAGAAGCAAGGTCTATCTGATCTTATATTTGTTTCTGCAGAGCAATTTATTCACTCAATCTATCTGAGTTTAAGTTCCGTAACCGTTCTCCAATTATAGCTTTAATTGGCAATTTTTATAAGGGAGATTCATTCACCCCCCCCTCTGAATCCGGACCTTGCACCCTAACAGGCGAAGCCTACCAATAGGCCTTCTGACCTTACCCTTTGGTCCAAGTGGCCGCTACACCTCTGCTCTCGACCATTCAACCTGTATTAGCCAAATTGGGCCTTGTGAGTAGTTACGCTGCGGTGGAGCGAACCCCTCGCCCCTTCACTGAAGGCGTGAGCGCTCTCCTGCCCTAGTAACTCGTATATTAGGGCTAAGTCAATTGGCTAAGAAGAAAGACGGAAGACAAGGTCATGATCACGGCAAATGGAGACATTTCATTTCTATGAAGTGACAAAATACATGTTACTCGGGGCATCCCCCGAGATACATAGAAGCTCACCAAAAAGAAGAAGAAAACAGAAAAGGGGTTACTGCAGCGGGCGTCGGAAGATGTCTTCGAGCTCCAACATCCCCAGGGTGGGATGACGGGTTAATTCCTGCAGGTGAGAGTCGGCAGCTCCCACTGCAGTAACTTCTCTTCAAGGGACGTGGCTCGTCCTTTGGCCAATTCTGCTTCCTCCACACTCTGGACTTCTTGCTGTTTGATTTCCTGCAGCTCAGGCTCAGCCCTGGAAAGTTTGACACGAAGTTCAGCTATCCTGGCTATTAAAGAGACCCGATGATGTGAAGATGTGTCGGCCATATTTCGCATTGACTGCGCTGCCTCTCTCGAGGACGCAAAAGCGGCCCGACATTCTGTCCGCTCAAGCCTTAGGGCCGTCAGCTGGTCAGGCACTTCTCGGCCAAGGAATTCCCTCCAGTTCACATACTTTAGCAACAAGACCACCCGCGGCGTCCAATCATCCATGGGGCAACCAAAAGCCAGTAGCGAATGGGAAAGGTGCTCTACCAAGCCCCTCAGCTGCACATAAATTAAATCCCAGCTGGCTATTACAGTCTGTTGCAGGGTTCCCATGAATTGCCACACCAGGTCGTTCGACGACTGTAGACCAAGTGGTGACGTGTCGGGAAGCTGAAAATCTACTCTACTATCAAAGGCAGCCCAGATGTCGTCGCTCAGGTCGGAAGAGGATGACGACATAACTTTTAAGGTGCCCGCACTGGAGCCGACCCCTGCAGCTAACATGGTGGAGGAAGTCTCGATAGCAGCAACCTCCCAGCCAACTTCCTACAACGCAACTGCGCCAAGAATCTCAACAGCTGAGGATGCTTGCTCTTTGCGTCCAGCACGACTGGCCTCCACCAAGGCCGATTCTGTAACGAGGGTTAAAGCCCTAGGAGCTCCAACCTCTTCTTCAACAATTTCTCCCGCTTCTATTTCAGGAAGACTCCTCTCCTCTAGGAGCAGCTCTCTGTCGGCAATAGGCGCCTGGGATTCTGCGGCTTCAGTCGATTCAGCGGCCCCCGTAATTTCCCCTGAAACCTCCAAGCCTGCCGCAGTAGCAAAATCCTTGGGATATCGTAAAGAGATAGGCCGCAAGATTGGTGGGAATGTCGATTGACCCGCACCCAAAGCCGGGAGAGGTATTTGCACAGTTATAGTTGGCAGTACCACACCAGTCTGCACCATGAATACAACATGCGTCAAGCATCTGATATAGAAGATAATGAGAAGAGTTGTGGAGTGAAACCGGCAGAGGCTCCCCTACCTCAACCAGCACTAAGCTCAAGCTTGTAGCGGCAGAAATCATGGCCTCCATAGGCCCAGCCCCCTCGCTTACGAGTGGACCAGATGGCCCGAGACTGCTCCATGCCAACTGGGGCGGACTGAAGGTTGTGCAATCACTTTCGTAAGTTGAAGACGCCCCGGCATCTTCAGTTTCCGTCTCCACGGGTGGGAACTCCCCGTCACTAGAATTGTCACGATAATCGACCTGCTCTGAAGAGGATGAGCTCTCTGCCGGTGCCTGACGCTCTTCTATCAGAACATGCGCTCCTCCGGTAGAAGCATCTCCCCCGACGAAGGCTTGCTCAATCATTTCTGTGATAGGAACACCAGCCGGATGAATTTCAGGGGTGGGCTCGCTCCCCGAAATAGCTTTCTCCCCAACAAAGGCTTCCTCGGCAATCACAGTAGTAGGAAGCGAGGACAGTTGTATCTCAATTGAAATTCAAACAAGAAACAGTCAAGCAAACTAAGGACATAATGGGTCGCGGAGATCCTATGAATAAACTACAAATTACCTGCCATCTCGTGGCTAGGTGTTGGAGAAGGCAGATCTCCCTCCACGGGAGCTATGGGCACGCCCCCTTCTATCTCTCCGACTGCGGCAGCGGTCATGGCTTCTTGTGCAATCGTGGCAGTGGGGGTAGCGGCAACTGCAAAGATACAATCAGCCGAAGCGGCCAGAACAAAGAATAGAGCACGAAAATGAAGAATATACCTCCAACTCCAGGCCCTTGAGCCCGAGAGGCCTCAAATTCTTCAAATGATACCACCAGTGAAGGAACAATCACTGGTTCCTACCCCGCAGCCTACCTCCAACGGGTCTGCGTCATCCGCGTGACCGCCACCTTGGCCTTGTCGATAGCCTCCCTCACTTGTGACCTTTTTCGCTTACGCGAATCACCAGGAGGTAATGGCACTGTGGTCGGGGCCGGCTCAGGAGTTTCAAAGTATGTCGGCTTCTGAGCTTTTATTATCAACTCCTTGAAGTGTCGGGTCTCCTCTAAAGTGAGTCGAACTACACAAGCACAAGGGTAAGAATGACACATACTGCAACGAAGGAAGGAAACAGGTCGAAAGGCTGAAATGAAAGAATGAAAGATACCTGCCGGTCCCATATAAAAAGGAGAAAGGGGCCAATAGAATAGCGAGGGTACTTTGTCTCTTGAGGCCACCTCACGAACAAGCCAACACACATCTCCTATCTTCTCGCTTTGCTCGACCAGCGACGCCAATTCTGCATGGCCGCGAGAAGACAAGTGATAATACAAGCCTAGATGGTCCAACCCCCATCCGTCAACATATTTGAAGGAAATGAAAAGGGGCTGGTCCAGAATAGCCTTGCTCGGGCCACCCACTGAAAGCTTATGGGAGCGGAACAGTGCAAACAGCCAAGGGGTGTTGCTATATAGTGCATCCCGCCTGTCTTCCCTTCTGAAGAAAGTCCGGTAAGGGTTCAAGCTGTCGTGCTCAGGACACCAGTCGGCCACGGATGGGATAGGCTCCTCCACTGGTAGAGGGATTTGTTGAAGGACCACCCGCTCACTGCTCAAACAGCATAGCCCCCGAAGTGTCTTCGAAAAGTCATCCATGCTAATCTCGGGCAACTTCGGGTCAGCCCTAGGAGAGTGACGTTTCACAGCCTTCCGGGCTTCCAGATAAGCCATCACCTCCGTATTGGTCCACGATCATAATTTCTTCAAGTAAGAAGGATCAATGTCCAGGACCGGCTCTCGTTGGGAGTCCAGAAATCTGTGCTCGGCAATAGCCCAGCAGTCTCGACGGGAGCTCTTGTAAAACCCCGTCCGCGCATTCCACCATTTGATATATTCAGGGGTGGTGCGGGGAAAATGAGCAGGAGCCGGGACTATGAATGAAACCTCCTCTTGGCGGTGAAAGTAATCCCACCATATTCGGGCATCGTCATTTGATAGTTGGCCGGCTCTATGCCTATTCGGCAATGCAAACTGCAAAGAAGAAGGAGGGATGTGCTGATCATAGCCAAAATTTTGATTAAATCGGATGGGTAATATGGCTCCAGCCACAAAATGCCGTTCTTCCAAAAAATAAGGACGCTTGGTCTGATAGCCAGCGCCTAGTGAACCAGTTCCGGCTCCAGGATTGGCCTTGTACACTTGGCACCATAGATTGGATGGATATACTCCTCCACCTCGAAAAGACTACACTGCCGCGTCGTGTTCACCAGTGGGCTTGAATGGGCAGCCAAACTCCAAAAATGAAGAGCCCCAGGCACATCCGTGGCGACCTTCGTCAACTTCCCCTGAATGGCAAAGAGTTGTTCCGCTGTCAATGATGGTTCGACGCTAGCAAATTCGATCATCCTCAGAATGAGGTGTGCAAACTGTAACCCCCGAGGAGCAGCTTCCGGGAGTAATGTGCAGACCCATGCATTGAAGAAATGTAGTGGACCAACCATCTACAAATTTTTGGGGAGATGATTCCGGTGCAAGTCCCCCGGCATCTTGTAAATGAGGCATAAAGCCACTGGGCAGAGGGATAGCTTCGTTCCCCAAGCCATCAGGCAGGCAGGATAGATGGCTTCCGCCCTGATTACGCTCTTGTCACCTTGCGGGAGAGCAAATGAACAAATCCAGTAAGTTAGATTTGTAGCACAGTGCGTGACTGCATCAACACCGGCAGGGTTCGGGCCTCCTTGCCGCCCTTCGCTCAAAACAGATGGGAAAGCGGCTTGTCGCCGGACCCTCTTCTTCCGCTTCAAGGTAGTTGGTGTTACTGTGGGAAAGTCCTCATACTTGTGCTCCCCACTGAAGAAATATTAGATCCAAGCGCCAATCTGCACACACCTCTTCTCCCCAGGCTTGCGTGCTTCCCTAGCATCATACGATGAGCGACAAAGCACACGGTACGCCTTCATCAGGTACCGATAGGCGAAGCCCGCTAGATATCAGCCCTCGCTGTCAGTCTGATCCTTCAGCCAATCTGGCCAGCATACTTCTTCATATGGCTCACCGTCAATCAGCAAGCCGCTAAGCTGTGAAAGACTCCAAAGGTCGAAAGAGGTTTCTCCCTCCGAAGTGTAGAAAGTGTTATACTCCGGGCAGAATACCTCGATCATACTGCATCATAAACCCCTGGAAATAGGGTAGCGATACCTTGAGGCGTACACACTATGATATACGCCGGCCTTGACTAGAATGGGAGCGTAATGTTGAAGGACGTAGTCTGTGAACTCCACTACCCCGGGCATGAATGCGTGGGCATCGGTGACCTTCAACTCGGCAAACCACCCCACAGATATCTGATGCTTGAAACGGACCGCCAGGCAGTCCAGCAAGAAAGGTTCTTCTCTATATCCCCATTTCAGTGGGGCAAGAAATAGATCAAATACGGGCTTCTCTCGGTCGACATGACCCGCAGTGTCATTCCAACGAGCGGGTACGAACTCGGGTGCCCTGGTCAGCAACCCATCTTCTGGAACCAGGTCCTGTAGTCCGAGTATAGCACTCCATCTCCAGGGTTCACCGGGCAGATAAATATGCCTCCCCCGCACTACAAAGTCTGTCAACCTGTCTCTCTCAACAAGCAGCGCCTGCTTAGCTTTCCAGACAAGGAACAAATCCCTCTTCCCTTGAAGGTTAAACCGCCTGAGGAAGGACATTAAATGTTTATCCTTGGGGTGGTCCCTCCTGACGGCGTCTCCACGGTTATAACTAAAGGAATCACCCCCGATAATGAGAAGGCAGCTGGTGTCCATTGTATCGGTCTCTGAGTCCGAGGATTCTGTGACCATAGCAAGCTGCTCATGCCCCCGGTCCAGGGAGTTCACATTTTCCCAGGTCACTACGGCACGAGAAACAGAAAAAGAAGAAACATATGACATTTTATCTGCAAAAAGCATGACAAGAAGAATAAATATGGTCAGAAACGGTTGACGGAAATAAGATTTCTTAAAAAATTTGGGCAGAATCTCCCCACCCTGGGAGATTGCTAGAAAGAAGCGGGAACACGTCCATCAAGAGACGGTCCCTAAAATAGGCCATGGGTATCGCACTGGGGCCAAAATAGAACACCCAGTGGAATAGCTCCTAGGGCAAGCCCTACTAGGAGCCTCCTGGGGTCCAAAAAGAGGGATTCAAATCCCGGATGGCAAAGACTAACCCTCACTCGCTCAAAGGACGCCCTCGTGCCCCAAGCTTTCTCGCCGCTGGTGGAAGAAGGAGGAGGAGAGAGAAGAATTCGATGAAAATGAAGAAGGGTGAGAAGAAAAAAACATAGAAAGGGTTATATAGGGGAGGTCCCTTCGATTAATCCGGCGCGCTAGATAGCACGCCGTATTAACCCCTCTCCCTTCCAAATGGCGCGCCGAGAAAGGGCGCGCCGTATTAGCCCATGCGCTAGCCGCTCCGGTTTAACCACCGCGTCGGTTTAAGGACTATTCTGAGTCTTTGCCAACAAGATAGAGAATCTACCCAGCCGGAGTGCATCCGCTGGTCCCACATCGCTCGTGCCTTGCTTGCAGCACCCGCGGCTGGGGGGTATTTGTTGGCACTTAAAATGTGCTCAACGGCGATCAAGTCCGAATGACAAAGAATGATGCGGCCCACTGAAGCAAAGAAGCCGAAGGAAGGCAA
Organism: Amorphophallus konjac; assembly: GCA_022559845.1. NCBI lineage: Eukaryota > Viridiplantae > Streptophyta > Magnoliopsida > Alismatales > Araceae > Amorphophallus > Amorphophallus konjac. Next base: position 143,670 of record JAHNEJ010003119.1, read on the forward strand.
TAGCCAATGATCTTCTCAAACTCCTGGAATCTCAGGTCACCCAGAATAAACACCATGGACTTCACCTCAGGAGATTCGAGAGGAATTCACAACAAACCGACAGTGTCGTCAGGCCTGCCCAATGAACCGGTATCGACTTGGTCGTGTTATCGCTGCAATGGGTTTGGCCACTTTGCAAACCAGTGTCCCACTCGTCACTCTCTAGTCATTGGGGACACACAGGTTGGGGACACCTCATCTTCAGAGCTTGTGTCAGTCAGCTATGAGGCGGAACATGAATTAGCTGACGAGTTCTTTGAGAATGAAGATGACGGCCAGGATGCTCAGCATCCAGACGATGCCCAGTTGGGGGTAGTCAGGTGTATTCTCACCCAGCCACAGGCCAGTGATGACTGGCGTCGGGCCACCATCTTTCATACATATTGTAGGCTGGGAGGGAAAGTTTGTAAGGTGATTATCGATAGCGGAAGTTGTATCAATGCAATCTCACGGGCACTGTTTCTCATCTTTGTCTTACCCCCGTAGACCACCCTTGCCCCTATTGAATATCATGGGTGGATGCCACCTCCATTCCGATCAGGCTGCGGTGTCTGGTCCCACTACAGTTCCATGCCTACCATGACGAGATCTGGTGTGATGTCCTCCCCATAGAGGTGGGTAGTATTATTCTTGGTAGGCCATGGTTGTTTGATCGGGATGCCACGCTCCATGGTCAGTCGAACACCTGTACCTTCGACCATGGTGGCCAACGGATTACCCTCCACCTCTTTAGCCCAAGAGTCCTTCAGTTAGGGGTCCTACTGGTCCTAGTACTCCGGAGCCTTCCGTCCCTGGACCCAGTACCCCATCCCCAGCCCGGGCCATGACCGTTATATCTGGCACAGGTGAGCCCCTGTCTAGAAGGTTGATGTTGATTAGCTCCCGAGAAATGGAGCGGGAGGCTAGTAAGGGGAGTCCTGTGTTTGCTATCACGGTCCGTGAGGTGGAGGGAAAGTCCGAGGGTGAACTCCCACCCAATGTTGTTCCCATTCTGCAGGAGTTTGCTGATATATTCCCCGAAGAGCTTCCCGAGGGACTCCTACCTATGTGGGATATTCAGCATGCTATCGACCTGATTCTGGGATCCTCATTGCCCAATCTTCCCCACTACCGCATGAGTCCCACTGAGCACGCTGAGCTAAAGCGGCAGGTCGATGAGCTTATGCAGAGAGGATTTATTCGGGACATCATGAGTCCGTGTGCTGTGCCCGTGTTACTCGTCCCAAAGAAGGATGGCACTTGGAGGATGTGTATTGATAGTCGTGCCATCAAAAAAATCACCGTGAAGTATAGGTTCCCTATTCCCCGCCTGGATGATATGCTTGACATGATGGTAGGTGCCACTATCTTTTCGAAGATCGATCTTAAGAGTGGCTATCACCAGGTAAGGATTAGGCCAGGTGATGAGTGGAAGACTGTATTTAAGACCAAGGATGGTCTATATGAGTGGTTGGTTATGCTCTTTGGGCAATCCAATGCCCCAGCACCTTCATGCGACTCATGACTCAGGTCCTTCGACCTTTCATTGGAGTCTTTATTGTAGTGTATTTTCATGATATTCTCATCTATAGTCACACTATAGGGGACCACTTGGACCATCTTCGGCAGGCATGCCTACTCTTAAGGCGAGAGTAATTGTTTGCAAACCCACAGAAGTGTACCTTTATGACTTCTCAGATTACCTTCTTTGGTTTCATTGTGTCTAGCACTGGGGTCTCCGCTGATCCGGAGAAGGTCCGGGCCATTGTTGAGTGGCCGGAACCCCGCACGATCCATGATGTCTGTAGCTTCCATGGCCTCACGATGTTCCATCGTCGTTTCATCCGCAGATTTAGCTCTGTCACTGCCCCGATCACGGACTATATCAGGAAGGGCACATTTGTATGGATGAAGGCCGTTGCTGCTGCCTTCAAGGACATCAAGGAGTGCATGACCCAGACACCGATTCTTCGATTACCAGATTTCTCGAAGGTGTTTGAGGTCTCATGTGATGCGTAGGGTGAAGGAATTGGAGATTTTCCTTCCGATACACGTGTGGTCCCACCAGGGAGGGGTGGCGAGGCTTTACTCGAGAGAGACGGCTTTAGGCTGGTTGTCGTAGGGCCTCCCACTGTGGCGGCTTGAGTCCGGGCCGGGAGGAATACCAACTAGAGGGCCTGACGTAGCACAGTCAGTCAGTTTGTGCACACGTGGTCGGGGACTTTGAACGAGTGCTGACGAGCACGACCCCTCCTAGACCCTTGTTCTGTGTTCTGTGGTTACTTGTACGGTGTCTCAGTCTCCGCCTAGGGCGCCGCAGCGAGACACCTGAGGCTGTGGACTAAGTCATCAGTGGACGCATCCGGCCTTGCTTCTGGTGGGCAGGTACTCCTGTCACGTGAGACGTGACTCTCCTATTTTTGGGTTTTGTTTCCCGTCTGTGAGACGTGGTTCCCCCCGAAAGTTTCAGGGAGTGTTCCCGAGGTAGATAGCTAGGGTTTTTCTAGTGAGCGTCACCGAGGGTTTTACCCAGACGGTGTTAGGTTTACGACTGCGAGGTCGTGATCGTTTCTTCTGGTGGCGTAGCCAGATATTCTTCCGTTAGTTCGGTAGTCCCCCGACTGTGAGATCGGGGCGTGCTTTTCCGGTACAGTAGGAGTATCTTAGTGTCGAGTTTTGACCGGCCACCGGTTTGCTGTTCCTGTTGTAGTTGTAGCTATTTTTTCTTTCCGTTACCGCCGTTGTTCTCGATTAGGGTTCCGCGGGATCCCTACTGAGCCAGTGACAGGAGGCTCACCCCTACTTTTCAGGTGCGGTAGTTCTTTCTCGAGGTTCGAGGATGCTGTTCGGAGGTTCTTAGTTGCCAACTCGCCGGGCTGAGTGTTCACTCGGTGTTGGGTACGTTCTCTACCTTAGACTATACTTTCTGTTGGACTGGACTCTGTTGTTGTAGTTGTTTATTTATTTTTATTAATTATTGAGTTGTCTTGCCTTATTTCCTATTTTTTTATACCTCCACACTCCTTTTAGCCCTTCCAAGCCCTCCCGGCTCGTGGGCGGCGGGCCAGGATTCGAATGGTATCGGATTCCTCCCGGTATCTGAATCTTGGGTCGTTACACTTCGTGTCCCTTTCAGCCAAAGATTCTTCTCACAAGGGGTGGAAGAACCAATTTTTTTGGGTGGGTTCATCTGTGGAGGACGCCCCCTGGGATTTCCGACAGCGATTAATTTCCATCCGTCTATTCCTCTGAAGCAGGCGGTGATTTCTCCGGAACTGGAGGAGGAGATCAAGGTTCTCCAAGAGAATCACCGGTCGACCGCCGAGTTGATGACCATGGTCAATATCAAGGAATATCCCACCCATTCATTGTCATCCCACGGTAAGAACCTTAGGGTCCTGCGTCGCCACTTCCGGGTCGAGTAGGTAAGCTCTCTTCTAATGTGCTGACTTTCGCTACTCAGACTCTAGGCGGACAAATGACGAGGGGGAACAGTCGTTGGAGCAAGAGATCGTCAGCCTGGAGTAGATTCCTGCTCCGAGTGAACCCCAAGCTTCCAGGGACCCTTCCTGCGCGCGAGACCGGGGCAAGCAGATTTCTTGGGGAGATGCCTCCGAGCGCCGCGGGGCCAAGCGCAAGGATCCAGGGGAGCGGATGCTCCTGTCTTCAATGAAGGCTCGGACAGCTAAGAAGAAGCGGTTGAAGAAGGCGGGGGTCTCCCGTCCGGCCGAGGAGCGAGCTTGCTTGACTGAGGGGCACGCCCGCTTGGTCGAGGAGCGTCCAACCGAGGAAGTCCGCTGCGAGGATCTCCCGCCCGTCGAGCTAGAGGTGGCTACTGCTGTTGGGTGAGGTGTTACCGAACCTGATAGATCGTAGATCGAGGCGACAGCCTCTGAATTCTTGACCGAAGTTGGTGGGGCGTGGGACGAGGCGACATCCCAGTCCGTGTCGACCGTTGTCGTCCCGGAAGTGGGGACGCTCGGGGGTGATGTTTTGGTCTCATCTCCTCTAGAGAGGATTCCTCCTCCTTCGGTGGGTGCACCTATCATCCGGGCTTCTCTATATCAACAGTGCCGATCCTTGGTGCCTTCGTTGAATCAGGAAGAAATCAGACGCGGTCCCCCCACTTTGCTCTTTGAGAGGGTCATGGAGGGCGGTCTGATCATGGCCTTGCTGGGGGCCGAGATAATCGATTTCTTTGCTCGGCGGGACAGTGAAGAGAGGTCCCTTTCTCGGGTTCATGTTGAGTATGACCAGAAGATCAATCAATTGGCTTCCGAGCTTGAAGTCTCTCAGCGGGAGGCCACCTCGTTCCGGGCTCAGCTCCGGTCGAGCCAAGAGGAGGCTCGGACACTGGTTGACCAGTTGGCCCAGGCTCGTTATATGGCTGACTTGAAGGGCGAGCTCCTAGAAGAGGAGCGTCAGTCTCAGGTCGATCGCTTCGAGTAGTGGAGGGCCGAGCGGGAGGAGCTTAGCAACCAGGTCCAGGGGGCTGAGCAAGTGCGGGAGGAAGTCGAGGTCATGCAGACTGAGGCTGAGGTGAAGCTATCCGAGACCGATAGAAAGTTGCTTGAGGTCGAGCAGAGAATAGCCGAGCTTGAGAAGAAGGTTGAGCGAGCCGAGGCGGGGGCGATCGAACGATATAGAAGTTCGGAGGGCTATCGCGTAGCTCTCGAGGAGGCTGCCTTCTCGTATTATGAGCCAAGCTACCGTCGGGGGCTGCAAAAGGGATTTTCCTAAGGTTACCATCGAGCGATCGTTGAGGCCGAACAGTAGGTGTCCGATGAGCTTTTCTTTCCCTCCGGGCAAGGCTACGACTCGGGCGCAGATACCACGGATTCTCTTTCTTTGATGTCGAGTGAAGAGGTAGTGAGGATGCCTGCAGCTCAGCAGAGGGATCGCCAACTCCGGTCAACTCTAGAGGGCACGCGGTCAAGATAGTTCCCATACAAGTGGGGTCAGTGTCTGGACCGGCCATCACCGAGGGTACCAGGGGCAGATCCCTTGGTGCTGAGGATCCTCCAAGTGCCGATCCTCAAGAAAGGCCGCGGGGCTCTCGGAGTCCCCCTATTTCCATAGACTAAGAGGAATTGTCCCCTTTCTTTTTTTTTTATGCAAGGTTGGCCCTTGCATATGTAATGGCAGTAGTATTTAATACAGAGTTGACTGTTTCTTACCACCTTTGACGCGATTTGACTACCGTATCTGTAGTTGCTAAAATGGTGGGGCTTTTATTTGCGGATATCTCGCGTGCGGCGACTGTCGCAGTACTGGTGCCTTTCTGACTTTCCATGCCTTTAATGACTTGCTATTTCGCGGGTCCTAGGGGAGAGGTCATTGGAGGGAGAGCAACTGCCCCTTGGGGGAGTGTTGCCACCTTTTGCATTTTTTCGAGGGGAGGATCATTTAAGGCAAGCGTTCCCCCTGCCGGCCTATAAGAAAGGTCCCGGAGGGTGCCTCTACTCCTCTTCAACGCTTAAGGCTTTTATTGTAGTTCTTCCTCTTTCTCCCTTCTTGCAAAGTGCCTCTCTCTGTGCTGGGAAGTTATTAGCGAAACATGGAAGGCGATGGGGAAGACAATAATCCTGGCGGCCGCCACAGGCGCTCGTGCTACTTCGGGGTGGAAGAAGGGACAGCGATGGGCGGGCAGCGTGCAAGAAGGGACAGTGCATAACAGGGCGCATGTTTCCGACTGTTGGACCACCGCCACCATCTTAGAAGGAAAGTAGAAGCGGAGGGAGGTTCAAGGAAACAGGGCGTCCGGCACGGCGGCCTCGCCTTGCTCCTTCATCACCTCAGCCCGCTTCTCCCTCTCTTCCATCCTCGCCATCCTGTTTCTCCCTCTTCTGCTCTTCAACCAACTTCTTCCCTCTTCTTTCGTTCTTTGGAGGATGCCTTCATCCTTGCTCGCACCACTTGAGGGTGCTTGCTTTTTGTTCGGCTTCCGTCCTCCTTCCAAAGAGTTGGCAGAGGTGGCCTTCTCTTGTTTCCTTTCTTTTCTTCCTCTGATACCTCTCTTCTTTTTTTTGTTTCTAAGTTTCTCGAGTGAACGAGGTCAGCTGCCCCGTTATCCGAGCCATTTTCTACACTGGGTAGAGTCAGTGGCTCGGCCTGAGGGTGCCTGCCATGTTCGCGCCGAGTCATCAGCTCGTGTTGTAGTATTAGTGGATGTAATATTTTTGCTTTTGATATGCGCTGTATTGGCTGTGGCCTATCTGATGTTTGAAGAGACATTAATGAAAGAAAATTATTGCCATTTATTGCTTACATGTCTGTGAAAAGCTCAAAAGTAGCACTTTCGTAATGTTGTTGCATTCCACGTCCTGGGGATAGGCGTTCCTTCCATGGTAGACAATCGATATGCCCCTTTCACGAGCATCTCGACCACTCGGTAGGGACCTTCCCAATTAAGGGCCAGCTTCCACGCCGCCTCCAGTGGTCAAGAGGCTGTGACTTTTCTTTGGACAAAGTCTCTTAGATGGAAAAGCCTATCCCGGACTCTGGCGTTGTAATATCGAGTTGACGTGAGACGGCCTTCCAAGTCCGAGATTTTTCTTTTCTTTCCATTTTCTTTGATATTTCTCATCACTTTTTTTTTGGATATCTCCCTAAAACCTTGCATTACGTTGATTTATCTTGAAGAACACTTCTTTAAATCAAGCTTGCAATCATACCAAGTTCCACATCGAATAGCCACACCTAGAGTCACGATATTCTTCATCTGTCATTGTTAGAATGTAAGGCCCGGATACAGAGGGGGGGTGAATGTAACCCTCTAGAAAATATAGCCCAAATTAAAACATTAAAGCTCAGATATGCGAAATAAGACTAATGAGCTTTCCAAGATGAAATGATAAGGCAACACATGGACAAACAGTTGGACTGCAACAATGCAGCCACCTGATCAACCAGAAACGAAGGCAGAGCTAAACAACGCAAACACACTAAGCAGAATATAATGCTCAAAAATTAACTCTCTAAATAATGCAATTAGCCAAGCATGCGCAACCTGTGAATGGGAGGTAGAAGATATGGAGCTAACGCAAGGCAAACCACTGCACAAATAGTTTTAAGGTGGTTCGGTCCTTCAGACCTACATCCACCCCTCACTCCCAACCGGAGTGAGGCTTCACTAGCCAATGCTAGAACCAAGCAGACTCAGTCTGCAACAGGTGCTGACACACAGCTTGACCAGGGGAACAAACTCCCCTCTTCCTCCCAACCGGAGGGACACCCCAAGTGACTCCCAGTCACTTGGAAACCAGAGACGCAAAGTCTCTCTTCCTCCAGACCAGGAGGGAACCAACCAGTGACTTCCAGTCACCAGCAAACCAGAGGTCAAAGACCTCTCTTCCTCCAACCGGAGGGACCCCTGGACTTGCAACCCGCAAGCCCAGAACCGGAGACAAGTCTCCCTTCCTCCAACCAGAGGGAACCCACAAGTAGCTCCCAGCTACTTGCAACCGGAGATCTGATCTCCCTTCTCCTGATCCACAGGAGGAACCCGACCTCACTACTGAGAATCGGAAGAACAAGGATAACCAAACAAAAGGGGGAAAAACAGAAACACGAAATGAAAATAATTTTAGCAAACAGAACGCTGAAAAATGAAATGCACAATGTGGCTCTCAACGGAGTTGACTGGCCTGGATCTGATCCACGGTCCAGTAGACAGATCTTTAGGTAAGCTTCTCTTCCTCTTCTCTTCTCTCTCACTTTCTTTTTCTCTTAACCCTCACGAGCTCTCTAACTCTCTCTTTTTCTTCTTTTCCTTCTGCTCTTCTTCTCTTTCTTTTCTTCTTCTTTCGCAGTCTCTCTCGGTCTCTTCTCTTCTCTTCTTCTTCTGCTTTTTACTACAGCTCTTTTCTTCTTCTGCTCTTTCACTCTCTCGATCTCTTTTTCTCTATTCTCTTCGGCTCACGCTCTCTGGTATTCTCTCTTCTTCTCTTTTTCTTCCTCTTTTCTTTTTCTGGATCGAAGGACTTTTTGCTCTCCAGGCTTCTTCTTCGATACCCTTCATCTGTTGGATGAAGGCTTCCTTTTATAAGCAGCAGCCAGCAGGAGGGCAGCACTGGGCGCGTGTGGCTTCCTCATTTCCCGCCCAGAACTTGTGGCCACGTGTCAGTCTCTCAGCCAGCTTCAGCATACGTGTCACAATCCTGTCTGCCCTTCCAGCCTCGGATCACGTGCCTCCCATTCACTGAGGAATATTCTTCCTCGGACCACCTTCTTCTTTTTGTTTTTCTTCTTCTCCTGCAAAGAATTAAAACGATTAAAACTCAGGGCCACAAAAACTAATACTGCACAAGGTGTGTAGGAACAACAATAGGTGCACTATATTGAGAACGACACGAGGTACGGAGAAGGAAATAACACGGAGTAAAAACGATAGAAACACGCGATCAAGGGAACCTTGGACGAAGATAGAAAGAAACAACACGAGGACATAAACACAAGAATAACACGAAGACACGAATACAAAAGCAACACGAAGACACGAATACAAAAACAACACGACATAACAAACAGCAAAGAGAACGGCACGAGGTGAAACGACACTTTACTAAAAAGACTTGAATACACGAAAACAACTCGAGTACTAAGTTGCTCGAATGTACGAACGACTCGAAGACGAGGATGACACGGGCTGACAACAACTCGAAGACGAAAACAGAAACTGACACGAAGTGTGGTTACAAAACAAGAAAGACACGAGGTCTAGGAAAAGCAACACGAAGATAGAAGATAGACACGGCTATCACGACACGTGATGAAGCAGTGAAAACAGGAAAGAATGACTCGAGGAACACAGTAAGTGACACGAAAACACAAGAGCAAACATAAAGGATGACTCGAGATGAGCAACTAAATACTGAGGAAACGACACGAGGTTCACAGGGAAACGACTCGAAGTTCGTCAGAACAATTCGAGCTGCTTCAGTAAACATCACGAAGACAGAAGGTGAAGCGACTCGAAGTTATAGGAAATCAACACGAAGTATGGTTACAAAACAAGAAAGTTGTGAATAACAAAGCATGTTGTACAGACTTCAAACAATATGCATCAGACAACTGTGTATGGACTTGAAGACCCTTAGCCAATGTATAGACTTCAGGTGGAGACCAATGTGTAGACTTCTCGTGAAACCCCAATGTGCAGACTTGACGCTGTACAGACTTTCCAAAGAGAACGTAACGCTGTACAGACTTGAACTGAAGACCAATGTATGGACTTCAAAACAGATGCTAAGGCCAAGAGGAGTGTATAGACTTCCACGATGTATGGACTTGGTCTCAAAAAAAAATGTAAGCGATGTACACACTTAGCCAATGTGTAGACTTTGCCTTAGACGCTAAATGAGACGCTAAAGTCTGTATAGACTTGAAGAACCTGAAACAAAGTGCATACTCACAGCGTTGACTTCAAAACAGATGCTAAGGCCAAGAGGAGTGTATAGACTTAGCCTAATATAATGCATGAACATATCAGCAGGGAAGCAATGCACAGAACAGAAATCAAGCACAAGCCAATATATCACAGCATGACTCAAGCATACACATGCATTCTTCACAATTCAGACATGGCACACTTATGCAATCTCCCACAGAAAAGATCAGACATATTCAAGACAAAGTGGTGACTCAATTATGTTGCTATCATTAAAACACCACATTATCAACAAAGCACAAGGGGCACAACAATCTCCCCCTTTTTGATGATGGCAACATAATGAGTCACACTGACTCATCAAACTATTCTCCCCCTTTGACATAATCAAAAAGAAGGGAAATGGTTTGATAGTCAACTAAATGCACATAAATGCAGCACACAAAGACAGCACATAAATGTTGAGAATGAGTCATGGTTCTTTAAAATGAAGATCACCCTTATGACAATGAAACAGCTCTCCCCCTATCAACATGCATGATGGACTACTCTCCCCTTAGATGTGAATAAACCATAACTCCCCCTGAAGCACAGGAAAGGACTCTGGTTATCCAATAAATCAATCTGAAATCAGCCATTACAAAGAATCTGAATTCTGGTGAAAATACCACAGAATCAGAACTTATTGCAGAACAAGATGGAAGATTCCAACAGTGTGGAGAGAAATGCATCTCAGGAATCAATCTGAAATCCACCACCATAAGGATTCTGAAGTTCAGAAGGCTGCAAGTGAACAAGATAATAATGGGAGTGGCACCTCACATTTGTATGGTCAGAAAAATGCAGATGGAATCAGTCAACTGATAAGAGAGAAGTTCACTTTGTTGATCATGCAAGAATCTGATCATGAGGGATTTGAATGCATACAGCACTTCAATAAGTCTTAAAAATGTAGACTCTTCTATCATAAAGAATTATGAAGTGGCAACTTAATCAATCTGATTTAATTTTGATGTATACCAACTTTGCCAGAATAAACTCAATACTCATATCTGAATCCAAGTTTTAATAAAAGTGAACCAAATAGTCAGAAAACACTCAAAAACAATCATCTTTTATCTTACACAAATGATCTCAATTGCACCTTTGAAAAATACACAGGTTAGTACTGAAGTTAAACACTTTTTCAAGAACATGAGTTGACAGATTTTTCAAGATAATTTTATTTGAAGCACATTATATTTTTCCTGAGCAATTTAAGTTGATCAACACCTTTTTACATGAGGCACAACAAGTCTTAGTTGAAGTGACCCAGTTACTCAGTGTGATAACTGGCATTGCCTCTCACTTTGAGAGCAGAGTTAGCAATATGAGTGTCTTTTTACATGAGAAGACACCTTTATCAGAGGCCAGACTCCCCAGCTACTCAACACAAATAAGCTATTGCTCTGTCAGGTTTTGTTTCACTAAATTTTTATCAGAGATAACTGTGGCACCTCATGACATGAGTTACTTTATTTCATTGATAAAGAACTCAGTTTCTCAGTGACCGAGTCATTGCTCTAAATTCACAATTTTTTATTTAGTCAACTTTTTCAAGTTAATGTTTAACCAAAACACTCACTCTATGTATCTCTACCAAAGTAGCCTAGATTTCAAATTTCAGATATCAGATGAGAGACTTTAAGGATTACATGACACAAGAGGTTAAAGTTTATTAAACCTCATCAACAGATATTTTCAATTCATTTAATTACAAAGCTGAGAATACATTAATCTTATATCAGTCTGATTCAGTGATAATTCTTAAAACATATGATAGGAGTTTCTGCCAAAATCTCAGACTGAATTGCATGACATGCAGCTTAAGTTCCTCAGATCAGAACAATAAATTTAGCTGACCAACAACTCAATAATGGAGCCAAAGTAGTCACACCAGCTAAGAGGTATATGAAGGAAGAGTACAAGCTGGTGGAAGAGTAAATCAGCAATAGAGAAGAGCATCAGAAGAGATTTTTATCATCAGACAATAGCTGAGTCTGGAATACAGACTGATCAGCTATTTTAGAGATATCAGCAGAGAATACAGTTGAATAGCGCAAAGTCAAGAGAATGAATCAGGTTATTTAAATAAAAGGAGTTCATGAGGTGAAGAAGATATGAAATAGGAATGCTCCCCCTGTCTAAGTGCAGTGAATTTCTTTTTAGATTTTTCAAAATTTTATGATATGCACTATCCTACATATGCAGTATGCAACAATTCTAACAAGGAGAGCATGATGATCAATCAACAGCAAACTAGCTCCCCTGACAAAATGCATGATGTGCAATGAATCATTTCTTTTCGAATTTTATTTTCTTCAAATTTATGATATGCAATACACTGCTCTATATGAGAACTAGACCCATGGTACTAGGTGGAGGACTCGGTCCAAGGACCACCTCACACATGGCAGTAGCATCCAGACATACTCCATATGCCCTTCAGCACTGTTCCATTTAATATATCATGATGGTCATGCAAATGACATATGCAGTGCAAAGTAATCTCATTTGTTTAGTGCAAACAACAGCATGAGAAGAACATCAAAAATCAACCAAGCAAAACAACAATTTCAGATAATGAAATTGAAACAGATTTCAGAACTGACCTGAATTGAGTCCTGGGGTTTTCTTTTTGAGTGCCTTGGTTAACCCCTTTTATTTCTCCCTCCAAGGCACACCTGCAAAGTATTTGATCATCTTGATCCTGCAGGGACCCAAGCAGCTTTGGGTCCTGCGTTAGCCCAGACAGGTTTTCTAAACATTTTCATAGCAACATTATCATCAAATTTCATCAGTGAACAGTCATCCATAGAATGTCCAAATTTTCCACAGTATCTACATGAAATGGCTGGTGTTTGATTCTTATGATGCATATTGACAGCAGGGTGATGTTTATAAACATGTTCATAAGATTTTTTGTTATATGCATGAGCAGTTTGATGCTTGTTCTTAACCATCCAACATTCAGCAGATTTATGGCCTGGCTTCCCACAGTTATAGCATGAAATTTTCACAAAAGGTTTTGCAGGGAATTTGACAAAGTGGGGTTTAACATAGTTCTTTTGAACATACCAACAGTCCTTGACTGTATGCCCATTTTTCTTACAGTGGGAGCAAGCAAAAGAATTTCTTCTATGAAAACCATTTTTACCCCAAGTAGATCTAAACCAGCACTCAGCAGCCTTGTGCCCAGGCTTATTGCAGTTGAAGCACACAATGTGCTGACTAGAATTGTGTTTAGATCCATATGGATCATGAAAGTGCATGGAAGACCTGGCTTGTAGTTTGTTGTCTTCTTTCATGATAAAACAATCATTCATGAGATGACCATGTTTCCCACAATAATAACATGAAGCATCAGGCTTCCTAGCAATATGGTTTCTATCAAAAGAGTTTCTAGAATGTAAAGTTCTACTAGCATGCTCATCCTTTAACATCAATCCACAATCCTCCATTATGTGACCTCCTTTCCCACAATAATAACATGAACCCTTTTTAATGTGAGTGTGTGAGAGATCATGTGAATTGTGTGTAGCCTTCTTTATAGTAACAGGAGTGTCTTTATCCTTCTTCTGTGAAGTTTCATCCTTTTTCAGTTTTTGATTTTGTTCCACAGTTTTGGGTTTCACAGTGGATTTTTGTGCAGTGAATTTGAAAATAGAAGGAGCAGAGGTTGTGTTCTGATTGGTGACTTTGACAAAAACAGTAGATGTTTCATTCCCATTACTCTTTTTCTTTGTCAGACTATAGCCCAGTCCCTTTCTCTCAAAGTTATCACTCTTTCCAAGAAGCTTATTCAGATTGTCCTTACCTTTGACAAATTTTGATAGAGAATCTTTCACATCTTTAATCTCAAAATTCAAATCAGCAATTTTAGCTTCATATTTGGTCAAATATGTTTCACAGGAAATTACTTGTTGATGCAAGGCATCATTCAGACTTTTGAGTTTTTCTACTTCCTGTTTTAATTCTATTTTCTTGTCTGCTTCAGATAAGGACTTGTAAAGATCATCAACTTCTTGTTGAAGGGATGTGATAGTAAGCTCATATCCAGCTATTTTCTGTTCACTGCAACTGACATTTCCATTTAACATTAAGTTAATGGTTTTTAGACTCTCAATTTCTTGTTCAGCATTCATCAACCTATCAGAATTATCCACACTCACACACTTACCTTTTTCCATTGTTATTAGCCTATCTGTCAACTGGGTGTTTAGATGTTTCAACTCATTGATTTCCTCTTGCAGTTTACCATTCTGCTCTAGGAGATCAGCATCAACCACCCATTCATCTGAGAGAGACTGACATTCATGAAACATTTCCTGTTATTTTTCAGAATCTTTCTGTAATTCTATGTTTACAGATTTTATGGCATTAAGCTTTTCAATCAGCAATTTGTTCTCCTGTCTAAGTTTCTCTGATTTTTCATCATTTTTATTGGAGAACTCTTTAAGAGAGTCATTTTCAGATTTCAGCTTGTTTAATTCAGACTTAACACATTCAATTTCTTTCAGCAAATCCTTGCTCTGAACAGAATCATGACTAGCTAGACTGAGCTTCTTTTCAAGTTCAGAGATTTCTTTCACATGATCTTGATTCTCAGTTTTCAATAAAGAAATTTGTTTCTTCAACATTAGAGAATCAGACATACAGGCATCATGAATATTTTTCAATTCAACACACTTTCTACAAGGAGAACTTGAACTATCTAAACCAGTACCCTTCTTCAATTTTTTATACTGTTTTCTTAACAGTTCATGAGATTCAAATAATTCAGCATAAGCATTCTCCCAATCTTCTAGAGAAAAATTCTCGAAGAGATTTACCTCATCATCATCATCTTCAGTCTGACTGCTGCCTTGATTGCTGCCAATTGGATTACTTCTATTAGCCATCATGCAGTTGTCCTCGTTTACCCTGTGAAATTGCTTCAGCCTATCCAGGATGTCCTTTGCTGAGCTGCAATTATGAAGACAAGACCATAAGGCTCTGTCAGTAGCTGCTTTCAACAGGTTAAAGGCTTTCTGATTTTCTCCATCCTTTGATCTGTGTCTGTCGGTCCATTTGGACACTTTCGTTGGTAAGGTGTGAGGACCTTGTGAAATTAATTTCCACAAATCAGGATTAGCAGAATTTACATAGGCATGTAAAGCAGTGTACCACTGACTGAAACCAGAACCATTAAAGACGGGTGGTAAAGCCATTGAAAAACAAATAGCGAATAAGTTCAAGGCAACAAAAACAATTATGCACTAAAAATAAATTAGCACCTAAGACAGCAAGATCGAATCTGCAGGTCGCTGGACCTTGTATGCAGACACTGCTCTGATACCAATTGTTAGAATGTAAGGCCCGGATACAGAGGGGGGGTGAAAGTAACACTCTAGAAAATATAGCCCAAATTAAAACATTAAAGCTCAGATATGCGGAATAAGACTAATGAGCTTTCCAAGATGAAATGATAAGGCAACACATGGACAAACAGTTGGACTGCAACAATGCAGCCACCTGATCAACCAGAAACGAAGGCAGAGCTAAACAACGCAAACACACTAAGCAGAATATAATGATCAAAAATTAACTCTCTAGATAATGCAATTAGCCAAGCATGCGCAACCTGTGAATGGGAGGTAGAAGATATGGAGCTAACGCAAGGCAAACCACTGCACAAATAGTTTTAAGGTGGTTCGGTCCTTCAGACCTACATCCACCCCTCACTCCCAACCGGAGTGAGGCTTCACTAGCCAATGCTAGAACCAAGCAGACTCAGTCTGCAACAGGTGCTGACACACAGCTTGACCAGGGGAACAAACTCCCCTCTTCCTCCCAACCGGAGGGACACCCCAAGTGACTCCCAGTCACTTGGAAACCAGAGACGCAAAGTCTCTCTTCCTCCAGACCAGGAGGGAACCAACCAGTGACTTCCAGTCACCAGCAAACCAGAGGTCGAAGACCTCTCTTCCTCCAACCGGAGGGACCCCTGGACTTGCAACCCGCAAGCCCAGAACCGGAGACAAGTCTCCCTTCCTCCAACCGGAGGGAACCCACAAGTAGCTCCCAGCTACTTGCAACCGGAGATCTGATCTCCCTTCTCCTGATCCACAGGAGGAACCCGACCTCACTACTGAGAATCGGAAGAACAAGGATAACCAAACAAAAAGGGGAAAAACAGAAACACGAAATGAAAATAATTTCAGTAAATAGAACGCTGAAAAATGAAATGCACAATGTGGCTCTCAACGGAGCTGACTGGCCTAGATCTGATCCACGGTCCAGTAGACAGATCTTCAGGTAAGCTTCTCTTCCTCTTCTCTTCTCTCTCACTTTCTTTTTCTCTTAACCCTCACGAGCTCTCTAGCTCTCTCTTTTTCTTCTTTTCCTTCTGCTCTTCTTCTCTTTCTTTTCTTCTTCTTTCGCCGTCTCTCTCGGTCTCTTCTCTTCTCTTCTTCTTCTGCTTTTTACTGCAGCTCTTTTCTTCTTCTGCTCTTTCACTCTCTCGATCTCTTTTTCTCTATTCTCTTCGGCTCACGCTCTCTGCTATTCTCTCTTCTTCTCTTTTTCTTCCTCTTTTCTTTTTCTGGATCGAAGGACTTTTTGCTCTCCAGGCTTCTTCTTCGATACCCTTCATCTGTTGGATGAAGGCTTCCTTTTATAAGCAGCAGCCAGCAGGAGGGCAGCACTGGGCGCGTGTGGCTTCCTCATTTCCCGCCCAGAACTTGTGGCCACGTGTCAGTCTCTCAGCCAGCTTCAGCACACGTGTCACAATCCTGTCTGCCCTTCCAGCCTCGGATCACGTGCCTCCCATTCACTGAGGAATATTCTTCCTCGGACCACCTTCTTCTTTTTGTTTTTCTTCTTCTCCTGCAAAGAATTAAAACGATTAAAACTCAGGGCCACAAAAACTAATACTGCACGAGGTGTGTAGGAACAACAATAGGTGCACTATACTGAGAACGACACGAGGTACGGAGAAGGAAATAACACGGAGTAAAAACGATAGAAACACGCGATCAAGGGAACCTTGGACGAAGATAGAAAGAAACAACACGAGGACATAAACACAAGAATAACACGAAGACACGAATACAAAAGCAACACGAAGACACGAGTACAAAAACAACACGACATAACAAACAACAAAGAGAACGGCACGAGGTGAAACGACACTTTACTAAAAAGACTTGAATACACGAAAACAACTCGAGTACTAAGTTGCTCGAATGTACGAACGACTCGAAGACGAGGACGACACGGGCTGACAACAACTCGAAGACGAAAACAGAAACTGACACAAAGTGTGGTTATAAAACAAGAAAGACACGAGTTCTAGGAAAAGCAACACGAAGATAGAAGACAGACACGGCTATCACGACACGTGATGAAGCAGTGAAAACAGGAAAGAACGACTCGAGGAACACTAGTAAGTGACACGAAAACACAAGAGCAAACATAAAGGATGACTCGAGATGAGCAACTAAATACTGAGGAAATGACACGAGATTCACAGGGAAATGACTCGAAGTTCGTCAGAACAATTCGAGCTGCTTCAGTAAACATCACGAAGACAGAAGGTGAAGCGACTCGAGGTTACAGGAAATCAACACGAAGTATGGTTACAAAACAAGAAAGTTGTGAATAACAAGGCATGTTGTACAGACTTCAAGCAATATGCATCAGACAACTGTGTATGACTTGAAGACCCTTAGCCAATGTATAGACTTCAGGTGGAGACCAATGTGTAGACTTCTCGTGAAACCCCAATGTGCAGACTTGACGCTGTACAGACTTTCCAAAGAGAACGTAACGCTGTACAGACTTGAACTAAAGACCAATGTATGGACTTCAAAACAGATGCTAAGGCCAAGAGGAGTGTATAGACTTCCACGATGTATGGACTTGGTCTCAAAAAAAAATGTAAGCGATGTACACACTTAGCCAATGTGTAGACTTTGCCTTAGACGCTAAATGAGACGCTAAAGTCTGTATAGACTTGAAGAACCTGAAACAAAGTGCATACTCACAGCGTTGACTTCAAAACAGATGCTAAGGCCAAGAGGAGTGTATAGACTTAGCCTAATATAATGCATGAACATATCAGCAGGGAAGCAATGCACAGAACAGAAATCAAGCACAAGCCAATATATCACAGCATGACTCAAGCATACACATGCATTCTTCACAATTCAGACATGGCACACTTATGAAATCTCCCACAGAAAAGATCAGACATATTCAAGACAAAGTGGTGACTCAATTATGTTGCTATCATTAAAACACCACATTATCAACAAAGCACAAGGGGTACAACAGTCATGAATCGTATGCTGCATTCAAACTGAAAGAGCTGTGCGGTTCCCTTGAGCTACATACTGTTGGAACATGCACATTCCTAGGTTTAGTCTTGAAGGGCATGATGAGGGAAAATTCTTTGCAGAACCATGCACTGTTGCAACATCATTATAGAAATCTCTTATGTGTTCAGCTCCCGTGATGTCTTTCGCATTGATGAAGTAACCAGCAACCAAAGCATCCAGGGGAGAGATGATAAACAGGTGGACTTCCACCCAAGCTCACTATTCCTTTGAGATAGCAGGCAGTGTGGGGCTAGAGAGAGAAGGTGAGAAGGGGGATCACGTGAGTGATTTAAAGAGAGAAAAGAGAGAGTTAGAGTGGGATGGGAGAGAGAGGTGTGAAGAGAGAGGATTGAGAGGGACTCTTATATATATATATAGATGATCATCCCGTAGAGAGGGAGGGAGGGAACAGAGAGAGAGAGAGAGAACATGATTTAGAGAGAGAAGGAGCGACAGCGGCAGTGTGGTAGCGATGT
Source organism: Amorphophallus konjac (assembly GCA_022559845.1). Classification (NCBI taxonomy): domain Eukaryota; kingdom Viridiplantae; phylum Streptophyta; class Magnoliopsida; order Alismatales; family Araceae; genus Amorphophallus; species Amorphophallus konjac. Next base: position 161,951 of record JAHNEJ010003119.1, read on the forward strand.
GGGGGCCTGGCTTGCTCGGAACAGTGGATAGCAGGGAGCTCATGGCGGTTGACAGAGTGGCAGGTGGTGACCCATGGCTAGCTATGTGTTGCTGTGGGAGTGGGTGGCAAATACATCCGGTGGTCTGGTCGACGGTGCTGTAGGTGGTGACCGGTAGGGGAGGCACCGCAGTGGTGTTGCCGGGGAAGGGCGCTGCCGGTGAGGATCAGCTCTCCCTTCGACGGTGCTGAAGGTGGCGAGCTGAGGGCAGCGGGGCGAGGAGTGGCCGCTATGATTGCCATGCTCAGAGTGGCGGGCACGGACCCTGCCGATACGTGGACGACCGATGGTGGCGAGCATGGACTGTTGGAACACTACGGCGTGCTCGGGCACTCAGCAACGTCAGCTGGAGGTGCACAGGGCGTGGGTTGCATGGCGGAGTGCCATGCTCATCAGGTGGCCTGGGTGCTCGCCGCGTCCTGGGTATTGCCAAGCTCAAGAAGGGGATCGTGCTCGGAGGGGAATGGCTGGCTAGTGGCGATCTCGCTGCTGTCATGATGGTCGGTGATGGGGAGGGCGGGTTTTCCTAACGGGGCAGATGAGTAAAGGGAGTGGGGAATGAGAAGAGGGGGGGGGTTGGAGGCTTCAAAGGGGAGAGAGGGGAGGGGAACGAGAGCACTGGCGGTGCCCCTATTCCAAACAGGGGGCCACCGCGTGAGTTTTGAGAGTGTGAGGGAGAGGGGGAACGAGAGGGCAGGAGGTCGGCGGGGCTTGTAGGTGGTGTTTGTGACGGGTGTGCATGCATGCAGGCAGCAGGGTGAGAGCTCGTGATCAGTGAAGGCGGGCCGAAGGGTAGACAAGAGAGGGAGAAAGAGGGCAACATAGGGAGGGGGGTGAGCGTAGTTTAGAGTTTGAAGAGAGGAGATGGGTTGGGAGACAGTAAAGTGAGCGGTGCAGTGTGTGAAGAGTAAGAGAGGGAGAGCAGGAGGGGGTTCGAAGGGGAGAGAGATGAGCTGAGGAGGAAGACGCACCGCTCCGGTGTAGGTTAGGGAGAGAAAGAGGAAGGGGAGTTGGGAGCGTCGGCAGTGAAGTTCAGAGAGAGGGGGAGGTGCAGGGGGAAGAGGGACCGCATGAGGAAGGGGGCGAAGAGGGATAGCAGCCCTGGATAGATGTCATAGGAAGGCTAAGAGAGAGGGGAAGATATGGTGTCGTAGGAGAGGAAAATGGAGGGGAAAGAGAAGAGAGGGAGAGAGGGGACTTGGCACTAGGCTTCGTAGAGAGAGGGAGAAGGGTGGTGAGGTGGGAGGTGAGGCTTGACTGTGTGAAAGGAGAAGAACCGTAGGGAGGGTTCGCTGGGAGGGTGGGGAGAGAAGGTTTTGAGGAGGGGTAGCAGTTGGCGGCAGGGGGTCCTTGCCATTGCAGGTGATGGGTAGTAGAGGAAGATGGAGAGAAAGGAATAGAAGGGAGGGTTGCACACTGGCTTGGGAAAGAGGAGAGAGAAGAAAGAACCCAGGAGAATCCACTCCTAGAGAGAGAAGGAAAATATTGGAGAATCCACTCCAAAGTGAGAGAGGTGGAAGGGGGGGGTAAGGGCCTCACGTGGAGGTAGTTTTCCAAATATTTTTGAATCAACTTCATTGCATTAAACAAAGATTACATGACCTTTTTATAGGCTCCACAAAGAAGACCAAAAGACAACTCACCTAACACCTACTTCCTACCACTCATAACTCCCTTAGGAAGACTATAAGACAAATAAAAAAGACTCTTACATAATAGTTGTGGACATAATTACTACAAAACATAAAACATGGCCCATTTGGCCCAAACATGCAGCCCAATTAACAACAGGCGACTAAACATAGATATATATTTGATACTTTTGTTGTAGCTGATTCCGTCACGAGTAAGGCGTCGCTGATATTCCATGGCTCGGATGCTCGTGATCTCTCTTATCTCACTTGCCATATCGAGGTTTTCTAGCAGTTTTTGCTCATTTGCCTCGGGCGAGAAGTTGATGACTCGGAGAGATGGGCTACCGACCTCCAAAGGAATCATGGCGTCCGTGCCATACACCAACTGAAAAGGAGTCTCACCGGTGGCGGTTCTTGGAGTAGTTCGGTGCGACCATAGTATGCTCGGCAATTCCTCGACCCAGTTACCCTTGGCCTTATCGAGCCTGGCCTTAATGCCTTTTAGTATAGTTTTGTTGGCATTTTTGACCAGTCCGTTAGCCTCCTGGTGGGCTACCGAAGTGAAATGGTTGCGAATATGAAGGTCGGCGCATTTATTCCTGAAGTAATGAGAATCAAATTGCCGACCATTATCGCTCACTATCACTTGGGGGATGCCAAAGCAACAGATGATCGATTTTCACACGAAACTCTACACGACCAACTCGGTAATCCTAGCAGTGGCTTCGGCTTCAATCCATTTCGTAACATAATCGATGGCGACGATGATGAACTTCTTCTCGGCTCGGGCCGTGGGAAACAACCCCAGGATGTCGATCCCCCACCGAGCGAAAGGGTATGGCTCGGTGAGGGTGACGAGCTCCGAGGCGGGTTGATGGACCAGATGGTCGAAACGTTGGCATCGATCGCACCTTCGTACGTAGGCTGAGTAGTCGCGTTGGAGAGTGGGCAACCAGTAGCCTTGCCGCAACAAGATCCTAGCGAGCGCTCTTCCTCCTTGATGTACGCCGCAGATGCCTTCATGGACCTCTTGAATTGCTCGGCCGGCTTCCTCGATACCGAGGCACTTGAGGAGGGGACCAGCAAAAGACCTTCGGTACAAAGCATCGTCCAAGTTGACGAAGCGCCGAGCTTGATACTTCAGTCTTCGAGCGTCCCAAGGGTTAGAGGGCTCTCCAGAATCTCAGAGCCAGGATATATAGGGGGCCCACCAGTCTCTTGATAATACCTGGTCAAAGGTCATGAGCTCCGCTTCTATGGTCGATCGTTCTAGCTCTTCGAGAAAAACCGATCGTGTACCTTCTAGGGCAACAGAGGAGGCAAATCGAGATAGGGCGTCCGCTCGGGAGTTTTCCTCCCGAGTGATCCAGATAACATGAAGGCTCTCGAATAATGGGGCTATTCCTTTTACCAGTTGGAGGTATTTGACCATCGATGCTTCTCGAGCTTCGTAGTCAACGTTGACCTGGCTGGCGACCAATTGGGAGTCAGTGTGGATTCTTACTCGTTTGGCCCCCAGTCGTCGTGCCATCCTGGCTCCCTAGATGAGAGCCTTATACTCGGAGACGTTGTTCGATGTCGGGAAGTTGAACTTCAAGGCGTATTGCAGTTCTGCTCCTTCCGGGGATCGGAGAAGAACACTGGCGCTGCTGCCAGTAGAGTTGGAGGATCCGTAGCAGAAAAGATCCCAGGTGGGCCCAGGAGTCGACAGATGAACTTCCTCGATCGGGGCACAACTCTCTACGATGAAATCTACGAGCGCCTATCCCTTGATGGCCGAGCGGGGATGGTAGGAGATGTCATAAGCCCCGAGCATTATAGCCCACTTGACGAGGCGACCCGAAGCTTCAGGGTGAGCGAGGATCCTCTTCACAGGCTCATTGGTCAGCACGACGATGAAGTGTCCTTGGAAGTAGGGCTGGAGGCGGTTGGCCGAGGTTACCAACGCTAGCAAGAGTTTCTCGGTTGCGGGGTACCGTCGTTCGGCCTCGCCGAGGACCTCGCTGGTGTAATATAGTGGTCTCTGCACTCCTGTGTCATCTTGAACTAGGACCGAGCTCATCGTAAAAGGGGTTGACGAGAGGTAAAGGTGTAGTGTTTCACCCGGGACCGACTTCGATAGCACCGGGGGCGAGGCCAAAAACTCCTTTAGTTTTGCAAAAGCTTTCTGACATTCTTTGTCCCAAGCGAATGTAGCAGATGCCAATTTGGGCCCTTTCAATAGCTTAAAAAAGGGAAGGCATCGTTCGGCCGCTCGGGATAATAAACAGTGGAGCACAGCAATCCGCCCAGTCAAGCGTTGGATGTCTTTGACGCAAGCGGGTGGCTGCATATTCAGAATAGCTTGGACTTTGTCGGGGTTGGCCTCGATCCCACGCTGATTAACTAGAAAGCCTAGGAACTTTTCGGATCGAACTCCAAAGGCACATTTAGCTGGGTTGAGCTTCATGTCGTACCTCAGGAGTGTGTTGAAGGTTTCTACCAGGTCGGTGAAGTGGTCTTCGGCCTTGGGCATCTTGACGAGCATGTCATCGATGTAGGCTTCGATGTTCTGAACAATTTGTCCTTCGAAAATGTGGTTGATCAGCCTTTGATATGTTGCCCCGGCGTTCTTCAACCCGAAAGACATCTGGGTGTAGCAATATACGCCGAAGTCGATGATGAAGGCTATCTTATCGATGTCTTCAGGATCCATTCGGATCGGATGGTAGCCGGAGTATGCATCCAGGAAGCTGAGCAACTCGTTACCGGAGGTCAAGTCGACAAGCTGGTCGATGCTCGGCAGTGGGTAGCAGTCTTTCGGAGTGGCTTTGTTGAGGTCAGTGAAGTCCACGCACATTCGCCATTTGCCCGAAGCCTTTGGCACTAAGACGACATTGGTGAGCCATGTCGGGTAAAGGATCGGTCAAAATAGGCCGATTTTCTTCCCCTTAAGAATCTACTCTTTGATGATCATCTGCTTCTCCGGGGCATGCTTGCTTCTACGTTGCTGGACGAATTTCACCGATGGGTCAAGGTTGAGCTTATGTACCACCATCTCCCCAGGGATCCCGGGAAGATGCTCATCAGACCATGCAAAAACTTGGATATACTCTGAAAGAAAATCTTTGTATTGCTTTTGTTCATCAGGTGATAAATCAGCTCCAATTTTTACTCCCAGGGTTGGGTCATCTTTGATAAAGACCGTCAACAATTCGCCACTAGGCTCGGATGTTGTTGGTTCATCCTCGACACCCTCGCCCTTTTTCTTTTTTCCCTCTGGCCTTATGGCTTCGACCGAGATTATGTAGCACCTCCGAGCTTTTGCCTGGTTACCTCGGACCTCCCCGATAGCGTGTTTAGTGGAAAACTTCATTGTTTGGTGATAGGTGGATGGCACTACCTTTGTTCGACTGAGGATACCTCGGCCGAAGATGGCATTATAGGCCGACATCCCCTTGATCACGATGAAGTCAACCATAATGGTAACGGTTTTGGGAGGGTGCCGATGGTGACCGGCAGGCTCAGGGTTCCCTCGGGATAGGTTGCCTTGCCGTTGAACCCACAAAGGGGGGTTCGAACTGGGCGGAGCTTGGATGGATTTTCACCCATCTTGAGGAAGCATTCGTACGAAAGTACATCAGGGGAACTACCATTGTCGACCAGTATCATGTCTACGTTACAATGGTTTATAGTAGTCGATACTACAAGAGTGTCGTCGTGCGGGGTAGATAACCCTTCCAGGTCTTGGTCGAAGAATACCAAGGCCTGCTGCTCGGTCGCTGGTGGGGCTTTGGGGGGCTCGGAGGCCCTGCTTGCCCATTCAACGTGACACTTTCTTCCTCGGCTACTGTGTCCTCCTGATGCCGCGCTGCCAGAAATGACATTGATGTGGACCCCGCGAGGTTGATTGTCAATCTCCTCCGAAATGCCACGGTCTTCCTTCTGGTGCTCGGACACGTACCGAGATAAGTCTCCTTCCCGGACAAGACGCTTGATCTCATCCTTGAGTTGGTGACAATCTTCGGTATGGTGCCCGGTGTCGTTGTGGAACTGGCAACGTTTGCGTCGGTTGCGACGCTTGTTGGGACGGATGGACACTAAGATCTAGAGGGGGGGTGAATAGATCAACCCCTTAGAAATCTATGGTAGTTAAAATCAATGCGGAATAAAAATAAACTACTGTAGCTCAATTCAGAAATGGAAATATCAGCAATATTAAAAGGATCAGATGACTGAATTCAGCATATAGCTAAGCATCCAGGTACAGTACGATGGCGGAGAGTTATCCTCATGCAAGAAGTGGAATTCCAGATAAGCTTTGCTTACCCTTTCAACCACACCTTTTGATATACCTACTGGATGAAAAGCTTTAATGACAATCTCAGATAGAAATTACAGTGAGTGAAGACATGTATTACTTAAGCATTCATCCAAACACCAAACAAACAAGAGCAATAAAGACGCAGAAGCACAATCCAATCACACAGAACACAAGCAATTTTAGGTGGTTCGATTTTCACCTACACCCACCCCACACTTAGACTAAGTGTGGCTTACTGCTGATTCACAGCTTCAATCCGCTGATCCACAGCTTTGGGGATTAGATCCCTACACACCGCTGATCCACACCTTCGGGGAAATGATCCCAGACCGCTGAGCCACACAGCTTGCTACTGCTGAGCTTTACAGCTTCGCTGTCCGAGGTCTCAACCACGCCCGCTGACTCTCAGCTTAATAGAGTTAAGAAAACATAAAATGAAAGAAAGGAAACAAGATAACAATGTAGCTCTTCTAGAAACATATTTACTCTGGATTTGATCCTGATGGGGGAATCACTCGCCCTTCACATTTTCCCAAGCTCCTATTGCTCGCCATCATGGCTCCATTGTGTCTGTTACATTTTTATGAGTCAAGTCATGTAATTTTCATATTCTATTTGTGTCATATCATTGTAATTTTCCTTTTATTTGAGTCATGTACCTAGGTTAATGAGTCATCTACCTAAGTTAAGTGTCATAGGGTTGATTAGTTTTGTTATTGGGCCCAATTCAATGGGCTAGGCCCAGGGGCGCCCCCTTCCCCCTTGGTTATTTATCATTAGTCCTAAAGTCAGAGACTTATTGTAAAATGTAGGTTCCCTATAAATAGTACCCCATTCCCCCCATTTTATGTTAATGAAGATCTATTATTGTGAGTCCAGAATTCAAATTTTATTGGAGAGAATCCAATTGAGTGGAGTGAGAAGCTCCCCCTCCTATCCCCCCTCTCTCTCTAGAAGGGGAGCACCCCTTCTCTCTCCTCTCTCCTCCCCCTCCCAAATTCAAAATTTTCTCTCTCCTCCCCACTATCCACCTGAGCCTTGGTTGGCCACCTCACCCACTCCTCACTTGCCACCTCAACCCACCTCTTCAGCTCCCTAGGAACAATAACTACCCCGTTTAATCCTACCTAGTCTACCAAGCACACCTTGGCTTTCCCAACACACTTCTCCCTCTCCCCCATTCAATCTATGACTCTCCCAAGGCAGAACACCCCTCCCCAAGCACCGTTTCCCCTCCCCTAGGCCAGCATTAACCCCACTCATTAAGCCAAATTCAAATCCACCTCCATCTCCCTCCTAACACCAAATTCGCAGCTCCCCCTCCCACCATCTGCTAGACCCCCATCCAGACCCCATTCTCCCCCTCCCACACCTTGGGACAGTCCCTCCCAGACCCCCTCACAGCCAAGGGTTGCCCCTACACACATTCACCTCATTTCCCCTCCTATCTACCCCATTCCCCCATTACCTATCTCCACCCTTTCATTCCAGTTTACATGCAGTGGAGAAGCTGCTGGTTGCAGAGCCTGCCACGACTTCATCCTGGAGCCCATGGATGTACAAGAGGTACCATCAGAAGTGTCTCCTGGCCCTCTTTGCAACGGTGGTGGTCTCGCCGCCTCTGAGCTCGTGGCTGCCCGAAGGAGCCTTCACCGCCGGACTGTGCCTTTCCTCCCTGGCAGACACCCAGTCATGATTTACAGAGGCTCCCACGGCCAACTCCCTGAAGGCCTTGTGGCAAGACTTGCTTGAGATATTCTTCTATGAGTCCCCTTTCACCTTCAAGAAGTGGAATCCCATTTGGACTCCAGAGCGGTGAGTTCCAAATTTTCTCCCTCTCGCACGCTGATCAGTTTCCTCTAGAACTGATCTGACACCGTGGCACTGTTCGGGTCCTCGCCATCAACTCCGACCTCCTCCGAATTCCCCTCAGGTCTCTGTTCTAAGAGGGCTTGACCACGAATCTAGAGACTCTGGCCACACCTGAACCAGAGCTCGGGAGCGCCCGTGGTGGCCTCTTCTTCCTGTTGTAGTGGTGCAAAAACTGTCAGAACCAGAGAACAGAGACCATGTTCATGACCCTGCCCCAACCACCGCCGGCAATCAAAAATTCCCCCAAAAATCAGACGTCCTCCTGGGCCAACCCATGAGGTTTTGCCACTGGTCTCGATGACAACGGAGTTCGGGAGAGGCCACAGTGGAGCCGACATTGACAGTCTATCCCCTGTTCCTGAGAGTGGACAGATTTGGTGGACTTCCTTCTTTAAGTCTCTAAGCTAGTTTTTCCCCTCCCCGCCTGGCCGGCTTACCGCCCCTCCCTATGGGAGGTAGTGTTTGGATGTAAAATTGACTTCCCCTCCCCTTGTTCAACCCCCTTGCATGGGGCGTAGTGCATGTAAATCGAATCTCCAGGTTGAAGCTTCATCGGTGCGGCGTGCGGGTAAGCCCACGCTTCCTCGCTCGCCCTCGTCTCCGGTCGAGATCAGTGTCTTCACACCGGTCAAGTGAGCCTCGGTCATCCCCTTGCTGGTTTCTTTCCTTTGCTGGTTTAGTCTCACCTCCAGTGCCGTTGGACGGTGAGTTGAGTGCCCGATCACAAACTACTAACATTTGAATGACTACCGTGGGAGAGTTGTGAGAGAGCCATTACATCCCACGCCCTCGATGTGCTGGACGCCCACGGAATTGGGCATCCCAAGCCCTTAGGGGTCCATCCCAAGCTAGCCATACCCCAGGAGCAGTAAGGTCCCACTTCGGACCCTCCCCACCATCGTCGGTTCGCCTACGGGCACTAGTGTGCGCTTCGCTAGTCGGTCCGCTATAGTGAATCCGCCGCTCAACGTTGATTGCTTGCAAGTCTAGGTCCAAGGGCATCGGTCTAGTGGCTGCCACCCCCAAGGTGTTGTCACATTAAATTGGTATCAGGGAAAGTTCACAACTTGTCTCTATCAAGTTAGTCCTAGGGTGCATATGCATTTAGAGTCTCCGGTGCATCATCATGGCTATTCCTCTATGGTCAATTCCATACAATTCGGCCCTCCACAAGGGTCCTAGCAGTCCACCCCTCTTGGTCATCAATCTACATGAGGACCTTCGCTTTGACGGATTGAGCCCTAGTGCCTATCTAAAGTGGGAGGCTACTAAGGAAATGCACTTTGAAAGGATTATGGCATATGGACCTGCGAGAGTCCGCATTGCCAAGGGACGACATCGGGGTCAAGCCAAGAGTAAGTGGGAACACATAGAGGGTTTAAGGAGGGTTAGGAGGCAAGAGCCCATTTCTCATGGGAGGAGATGAAGATAGAACTTAGGAAGATCTACGCTCCCTAACGTACCCCTCCCTACTTGGAGACCCATAGTCCGAGGAGCACTACCACTCCTCCCTTCTCTCCCGGCCAGTTCAAAGCCACCATAAAGGCCTTCTACATCTCCCAACCCCTACAACACCCACCATATCCAACCCCAATCAACACCTCTACACTTTGTTACCCAACCACCACCTTTCAAACCAAATTGGCCCCCACCCTCACTCCTCCACAACCGGCCGATCCCAAGGGCAAAAGACCCCTAATTGACCCGGTCCCCCCCATGAGGGCCACCACTCCCCAACCCAAAGTCACTCAACCAACCCTCACCATTCAAACCCAAGTGGGCACCGTGTCCACCCCTTCACCTAGGCCCCTGAAGACCACCAACCCCCAACCTAAACTCCCTCACCAAACCTATACCCCACAAGCCCCCTTGGTCCCACCACTACCCTCCATCTTCCCCGATAAGGGACACTCCCCCCAAGACCAACCAACCCAAGCCACCCCAACCAACCCATCTCCCACTCCCTACCCCAAAACTTTCAAGTCCTAGGTCTCCACTACTTCCCTTCCGTATCCTAACCCAAGTTTCCCATTACCCACCACCCCGGGTGCACCATGCACCGATCATCATCACCCCTCCCACAAAAGTCCTTCCCATCCCCTTGGTAGAGGAGACCATCTCCCCCACCCCACATAGCCTAGAACCTCACCTAACCCTCAATGAAACCCAAGTGCACACCCAGGGTGATGATGAGTCTCTAGTCTTCCCTACTTGACACAGCTCAAACCTTCAAGGACCACATGCCTTCACACATGGCACCATAACCTTAGATGGGTCCCTACTCAAATGGCTCAAGGTAGACCCCGTCCTCCATAGCTTGCACTCATACCCCCTACCTATGGAGCGATACCTCCCTCTTGTACCTCTCTCCAATCCTACCATCATCCGAACATCTTACCAAGTGGAGACATTAGGGGACCTTCTCAAGGGCATAGCATGGCAATTGGAGTTGACCGGCATGTTGACCCCCTTGACTAACCAATCTAGAAGCCTTGACCTCCTACACCTATGTGTCAGTTCTATCACCTCAGTTTTCACCATTGGTTGCTACACTAGCGACCTCCTTCTATTCCTCCCTACGCCCGATGAGCCCGACCTTCTCCTCAATTTGGAGCTTCTTATATCGGGTAGAAAGCCAAGCCATCCCCTCATGGCCGACCCTCTCACCAAAAACTTCGGCCCAATGGTTTCAATAGAAGAGAATGATCCACCACCATTAGAGGACCATAAGGACATAGTGCTCCTCTCCCTTGGTTCCCCTTTCCATGATCCCTTTGATCCCTTTCAATGGGAGCCGAGGTACCCATTTGACCCACCCACATCATTCTCCATCCATTGCCTCCTAACCCCAGCCATAGAGTTTGATCAAGCCGACCTCTTCCTAGCCCCGAACCACCCAAAGGAAGTCATGACCATGAACGACATGCACCTAGGAAATAAGGATGTGCTCCTCCCCAAGATATCCACCTTCTAGATCCCTTCGACCCTTTTGAGTGGAAACTCAAAGGCCATCCAACCACTCCACCCATGGAAGTCATCTTTGGGAATGAAATTCCTATGTCTTGGCACCTCACACCGCTTGGAATGATTGGTACGTCGGGTCTACTCATTCATGTCACCCACATGTCAAGAAGGATGCATGATTGGTCCATATTCGGGTGTAACGGCCCTCCCCCATTCAACATTGGTCAAACGCATGTTAGGAGCATTTACGGATGTCCGGGTCCCCCGACATTTATCACCACTTTGCATGATAGGTTCACCTACGGGTTCCCTGGACCACCTAGGCCCACCAAAGTCTACATGTCAGCATTGCATGATAGGTCCACATATGGTTGTCCCGGTCCACCATTGCATACCACACACTTCCCACCCATACCACACCGTCACTCATGGCATAAGCATTCAAGGAAGCATCTAGAAACGGACGGTGAGGTTCATGATGAGCGGGCAAAAGCTCACGAGTGCCACTTGAGATTCCAAGTAGGCAACCTAGCGATGGTGAGATTGGAGTGGCTCTATCCTAGGGTCATCTCCAAATCGAGGGCACGAGGACTTGGACCTTCCCAAGTTCCGAGTGGCTTTGGCAACCCGGCTTATGGGTTGGACTTTCCGATGGGTTTTGGGATACACCCCACTTTCCACATGGTGGATCCGGCACCCTCCAAGGGCACCGCGGTGGAACCCAGTGAGCACATTGAGCCAACCCCCACCTTTGTGAGTAATACCCTCGGAGAGCCTCCACATATCAGCCTGAGAGTTCGACGTGTGCACACGGAGGTAATACTAGGCAAGCAGGGTACCATCGCCAGAAAGATGATGTGCCCGAGCCACCTTGAGGGGATGAAGAGCCGTCCCCCGCCTAAGGACGCGAGGTTGAGTTTGGAGGTCGTGGCTCGCCTAGAGCCGCATCAGAGGACCCCTTCCCCGGCGGACCCATACTCAACGGATGTCGAGTTCTTCGCACCCCGGGGGTATGATGGGGGCATCGCTCTCCCTTCACATTTTTCCAAGCTCCTATTGCTCGCCATCATGGCTCCATTGTGTCTGTTACATTTTTCTTAGTCGAGTCATGTAATTTTCATATTTTATTGGAGTCATATCATTGTAATTTTCCTTTTATTTGAGTCATGTATCTAGGTTAATGAGTCATCTACCTAAGTTAAGTGTCATAGGGTAGATTAGTTTGGTTATTGGGCCCAATTCAATGGGCTAGACCCAGGGGCGCCCCCTTCCCCCTTGGGTATTTCGTATTAGTCCTAAAGTCAGGGACTTATTATAAAATGTGGGTTCCCTATAAATAGGACCCCATTCCCCCCATTTTATGTTAATGAAGATCTATTATTGTGAGTCCAGAATTCAAATTTTATTGGAGAGAATCCAATTGAGTGGAGTGAGAAGCTCCCCATCCTATCCCCCCTCTCTCTCTCTAGAAGGGGAGCACCACTTCTCTCTCCTCTCTCCTCCCCCTCCCAAATTCAAAGTTTTCTCTCTCCTCCCCACTGTCCACCTCATCTTCCACCTCAGCCCTAGTTGGCCACCTCACCCACTCCTCACTTGCCACCTCAACCCACCTCTTCATCTCCCTAGGAACAATAACTACCCCATTTAATCCTACCTAGTCTCCCAAGCACCCCTTGGCTTTCCCAACACACGTCTCCCTCTCCCCCATGCAATTGTTGACTCTCCCAAGGAAGAACACCCCTCCCCAAGCACCCCTTTTCCTCCCCTAGGCCAGCATTAACCCCACTCATTAAGCCAAATTCAAATCCACCTCCCTCTCCCTCCCAACATAAAATTCGCAACTCCCATCTGCTAGACCCCCTTCCAGACCCCATTCTCCCCCTCCCACACCATGGTACACCCCCTCCCAGAACCCTTCATAGCCAGGGGTTACCCCCACACACATCCACCTCATTTCCCCTCCCATTTACCCCATTCCCCGATTACCTATCTCCACCCTTTCATTCCAGTTCGCAGGCAGCAGAGAAGCTGCGGGTTACAGAGCCTGCCATGACTTCATCCCGGAGCCCCTGGATGCACAAGAGGTACCGTCGGAAGTGTCTCTCGGCCCTTTTTGCAATGGTGGTGGTCTCGCCTCCGTCTGAGCTCGTGGCTGCCCGGAGGAGCCTTCACCGTCGGACTACGCGTTTCCTCCATGGCAGTCACCCAGTCATGATTTACAGAGGCTCCCACGGCCAACTCCCTGAAGGCCTTGTGGCAAGACTTTTTTGAGATCTTCTTCTACGAGTCCCATCTCACCTCCAAGAAGCGGCATCCCATTTGGACTCCAGAGTGGTGAGTTCCAAATTTTCTCCCTCTGGTGCGTTGATCAGTTTCCTCTGGAACTGATCTGACACCCCAGCACTGTTCGGGTCCTCACCGTGAACTCCGACCTCCTCGGCGTCCCCACAGGTCTCCGTTCGAAGAGGGCTCGACCACGAATCCAGAGACTTTAGCCACGCATGAACCAGAGCTCAGGAGCGCCCGTGGTGGCCTCTTCTTCTTGCTGCAGTGGTGCAGAAGCTGTCAGAACCAGAGAACAGAGACCTTGTTCACGACCCTACCCCAACCACCGTCGGCAATCAGAAATTCCCCCAAAAAATGGATACCATCCTGGGCCAACCCAGGAGGTTTTGCCACTAGTCTGGTCGACAACGGAGTTCGGGAGATGCCGCAGCGACGCCGACATTGACAGTCTATCCCCTGTTCCTGAGAGTGGACAGATTCGGCGGACTTCCTTCTTTAAGTCTCTAAGCTAGTTCTTCCCCTCCTCGCCTGGCCGGCTTACCGCCTCTCCCTGTGGGAGGGAGTGTTTGGATGTAAAATTGACTTTCCCGCCCCTTGTTCAACCCCCTTGCATGGGGTGCCGCGGTGTGCGGGCAAGCCCACGCTTCCTCGCTCGCCCTCATCTCCGACCGGGATCTATGTCTTCACACCGGTCAGGTGAGCCTCGGTCATCCCCTTGCTGGTTTCTTTCCTTTGCTTGTTTAGTCTTGCCTCTAGTGCAGTCGGACGGTGAGTTGATTGCCCGATCACAAACTACTAACATTTGAATGACTACCGCGGTAGAGTTGTGAGAGAGCCATTACATCCCACGCCCTCGACGTGCTGGCCGCCCGCAAAATTGGGCATCCCAAGCCCTTAGGGGTCCATCCCAAGCTAGCCATACCCCAGGAGCAGCAAGGTCCCACTTCGGACCCTCCCCACCATCGTCGGTTTGCCTACGGGCACTAGTGTGCGCTTCGCTAGTCGGTCCGCTATAGTGAATCCACCGCTCAACGTTGATTGCTTGCAAGTCTAGGTCCAAGGGCATCGGTCAAGTGGCTATCACCCCCAAGGTGGTGTCACATCAAATTGGTATCAGAGCAAGTTCACAACTTGTCTCTATCAAGTTGGTCCTAGGGTGCATATGCATTTATAGTCTCCGGTGCATCATCATGGGTATTCCTCTATGGTCAATTCCATACAATTCGGCCCTCCACAAGGGTCCTAGCGGTCCACCCCTCTTGGGCATCATTCTACATGAGGACCTTCGCTTTGATGGATCGAGCCCTAGTGCCTATCTAAAGTGGGAGGCTACCATGGAAATGCACTTTGAAAGGATTATGGCATATGGACCCGCGAGAGTCCGCATTGCCAAGGGACGACTTTAGGGTTAAGCCAAGAGTAAGTGAGAACACATAGAGGGCTTAAAGAGGGTTAGGAGGCAAGAGCCCACTTCCTCATGGGAGGAGATAAAGATAGAACTTAGGAAGATCTACGCTCCCCAACGTCCCCTTCCCTACTTGGAGAGCCATAGTCCGAGGAGCACTACCACTCCTCCCTTCTCTCCCGGCCAGTTCAAAGCCACCAGAAAGGCCCTCTACATCTCCCAACCCCCACAACACCCACCACCTCCAACCCCAATCAACACCTCTACACTTTGCTACCCAACCACCACCATTCAAATCAAATTAGCCCCCACCCTCACTCCTCCACAACTGGCCGATCCCAAGGGCAAAAGACCCCAAATTGACCCGGTTCACCCCATGAGGGCCACCACCCCCCAACTCAAAGTCACTCAACCAACCCTCACCATTCAAACCCAAGTGGACACCGTGTCCACCCCTCCACCTAGGCCCCCGACGATCACCACCCCCCAACCTAAACTCCCCCACCAAACCCATACCCCAAAAGCCCCCTTGGTCCCCACCACTACCCTCCATCTTCCCCGATAAGGGACACTCCCCCCAAGACCAACCAACCCAAGCCACCCCAACCAACCCATCTCCCACTCCCTACCCCAAAACTCCCAAGTCCTAGGCCTCCACTACTTCTCCTCTGTATCCTAACCCAAGTTTCCCATTACCCACCACCCCGGGTGCACCATGCGCCGATCATCATCACCCCTCCCACAAAAGTTCTTCCCATTCCCTTGGTAGAGGAGACCATCTCCCCCACCCCACATAGCCAAGAACCTCACCCCACCCTCAAGGAAACCCAAGGTGAGGATGAGTCTCTAGTCTTCCCTACTTCACACAGCTCAAACCTTCAAGGACCACACGCCTTCACACATGGCACCATAACCTTAGATGGGTCCCTACTCAAATGGCTCAAGGTAGACCCCGTCCTCCATAGCTTGCACTCATACCCCCTACCTATGGAGCGATACCTCTGTTGTGCTCCTGTGATTTTGATGATAGCAAACACTATGAGTCATCATGTGCTTGTATGAAAGTTTGAATGATGATGCATCTGGTCATTACACTGTGTAGTGATGAGGATTGTTTGCTGGGCCTTGATTTTTGCGCATTAATGTTGTCGTCATATTCATTTGCAAGATATATATATTTTTCTTAGAATTGATGCATTTTTCATGCTGCATGCATTGGGATAATGCAACATATAAGTCTGTGCATACTTGAGTCCGTGCAAGTTTTGCTCATTGGGTCAATGCATGTCTTTTCCAAGCATTTAAGAGGTCGGTGCTTATTCTGTCTCGGTGCAGATTTCAGCCTTTTGCATTCATATACTCGGTGCACGTTTTGCTCTATTGCATTCAAAGTCTATAAAAAACACTGTAGAGTGCACATCTAAAGTCAGTGCACACCTTGCTCAGTGCATATCACCGTTTGCGTACACTTGAAACACGGTGCAAGTTTTTGTCTTGAGCATCTAAAGGTCCATGAAGATATAGGAGCTCGGTGCAAACACTGTGTAGGTCAATGCATGTAGCAAGGTCAGTGCATTGTATGGTCTATGCAATCACTGTTTGACATCAGTGCAAACTTTGACTCAGTGCATACTTTCACTTACTCATATAGAGGTCAGTGTAAGTTTGCCTCGGTACATCTTTTTCTAACGCATATATGAGGTGCGTCTTACAGTGCGCCTCACATGTGGCCTAGAGTCGGTGCAAGTCGTGTAGCATGTTTATATAGGCTAGTGCATATGCATGCATGTTAGAGTCGGTGCATATTTTGTTTAAGGTATAAAAATGAACTCGATGCAGATCTTGTGTACACGAGCTTCCTAGTCGGTGCAGATTTAGGTCAGTGCACTGTTTGTGTCACCATACATCGTCTGTGTAAGTTCCTATATAAAGCACTCACAAGGTCCATGCATAAATATGCCTAAGGCATTCACCAGGTTGTTGTATAGTTTGCCTTGCGGGGTCGGTGCAGATAACAACTCGGTGCATGTTTTTCTTAAGCATAGAGGAGGAGGTCTGTGTATTCTTTACCTCAGTGCAATCTCTGCATCTAGCTTGTAAAGGTCACTGCATCTTCTACCTCGGTGCAATCTTTGCACCGACCTGTAGGTTTGTGCAGCACTTTACATAGGCAACTCCATGCATTACACTAAGCAGAACTCGGTGCATGTTTTTACAAGGGCTGTGCATTCCACTATGTCAGTTCATGCATGATCAAGGGATATAGTCGGTGCAATGCATTGTAGCACACTTAGTTTAAGTCTGTGCATATGTCAGCTTACGCATTTCACGGTCAGTGCACATCTGGTTTAATTAAGCCTAAGGTCTGGACAAGGTCTGCTCTTCCACGTGATGAACTCGAATATTCTACAAGTGATCCTAAAACGATACTCTATTTTTTTTGCAGGGAACAAATTAGGTTGCAAAAGAGGCACGTGTCCTTTGAGATGGGAGAAAGCTGGCTCGTGGATAAAGGGGGAAAATGATAGGCATGTGATCCGAGGAGAGGAACTCTCTATTCCTCAACACGTGGACCAATGAAATTTCAGTAGGGTTCTGCTGCTTGATCCATACAAAACCCCTATTCCTATATAAAGCTACATTACCCTTTGAAGAAGTGTGCTGGTGCTGAAAAAGGGTGCCGCTAGAGCCCATCTGAAATAGAGAGTGCATCCAGTAGAACAAGAACCCAATCGAGAAAAGAAAAGAGTGAGGCGCAAGAATGGAGAAGAGTGGGAGCTGAGAGAGAAGAAGAAGAAGAACCAGTGAGGGAGCAGCAAGAAAGAAAGAGAAAGAATGAGAAATGAGCTGAGAAGAGAATAGAGAAGGGTAGAGAGAGTCTTTCTTGAAGATTAGAGTTGTATTGGCCTCTGGATCAGATCCAAGCCAAGTTGCTCCCTCGGAGCTATTTTGTTCTTGGTTCTGTTTATTTTTTTTCGTTTGGTCTTTCCATCTTCCAGTAGTGTTTTTCTGATTTTCTGGTTTGAGGTCGAGTCTCCTCCTGGGTGTTCAGGAGAAGGGAGGATTGGTCCTCCTACTGTGGGCAACTGGGTGTTGCTCACTGGGTTTCCATCTGCTGCTGCAGGAGAAGGGAGAGTTGGTCTCTCCGGTCACTGGTGGTGGAGTGCCACTAGTGGGTTCCCTCCGGTTTGGAGGAAGGGAGGATTGGTCCTCCAGTTTGCAAGTGACTGGGTGTCACTTGTGGTTCCCCTCCGGTTTAGAGGAAGGGAGGTTCGCCTCCAATTCTGGCTCTGTGAGTTGCTGAACCTTATTGAGGGATTTGTCTCCCTCGATCTCCAAGCTGTTTGGCAGCGTCTGTTGCAGACTGAGTCTGCTGGTTCTAGCTCTTGCTAGTGGAATCCTCACTCTAGTTAGAGTGAGGGGTGGACGTAGGCAGACTGTGGGTCTGGCCGAACCACCTAAAAACCTGTCTCTCGTGGTTTGCTTGGCGTTCACTTACCTATCTCTTGACCCTCCCCCTACACTGGTTGTTTGAGCGTTCTCTAACAGAAGCCTTCCTGTGTGATTTCACTTTGAATTTTGTATTGATGTTAAGTGTTCGACTGATTGCTTAATAGAAACTTCCGCTTCTTAGTGCTTCTCATCCCGTGAGCGAATTTGTGAGTTGAGTCTGCACGATTCCTTGAGATATCTATCTTCAGCACTTTTAATTTCCTGACGAAGAGAGGTTTGTGGTCTCATTCGACTTAATTGAGTGTAGGCAAAGGTTTTATTCCGCAATCATTTCTTTTTGGGCATATTTGTTGAAAGATCCATTCACCCCCCTTCTGGATCCATTTCCCTGCGCCACCGTATCTACAATTGGTATCAGAGCCATGTTATTGGCTCTACAGATCCAACGATCTGCAGTAGGTCCTGTGACTCTCGGTGCTTCTTCGATTGGTCATTTATCATTCTTGGTCGATTGCTTTCGATTCACCTATGGCTCATCCTTGTGTGTTTAATGGGTCTGATTTCTCTACCTAGCTAGGCAGTGTGCGCACGTCTATAAATGCAGTGAATCCCAACCTCTGGAACCTTATTTCCAAAGGACCACACAAACTGCCTAAAGATATGTCCAAATGGACAGATAAACATAGGATGAAAAATGCTGAGAATATTAGAGTTCTAAGTATTTTGTGAAATGCCATAAATACTGACAAATTTCCACATATCTGTGATTGCAGGTCTGCCAAGGAGGTCTTGGACGAAATGACAGCAATTCATTGGAATAGTAAAAATAAGTGTCTGGTGGCAGATGGCATTGATCAAAGCAAAGATCAAAATGAAGGCAAGGATGAAGAAGAGGTAAACAACCCTTTCTCTTCTTTTACTTTAGAAGACTGGGAAGATGCATATGCTAAGCTGTTAGAGTTTTTTGAAATGCTGAGAAACCAGAATAAAACTCTAAAAAGGAAACTTAAAAAATTTGAAAAAGCTGAATCCTTAATAGAGGACTATGAAACACTGAAAACTGAAAATGGTGTTCTTAGAAGACAACTAACAGATCTTGATGTTCTTAGCTCTGAGCTTGATTATCTGAAATCTGAAGACAAGAAACTCAAAAACCAGGTTCAAGAATCTGAACATAAGACAATGAGTTTAGAAAGTGAAAATAGACTGATCTCCGAAGAGCTGGAGGATGTTAAAGCTGCAAACTTAGAGCTTCAGAAAAACCTTGACAAATTTCAATCAGAAAATCAACAAGAAGTGTTCAATGAATGTCAGACTTCCTTATGTGAGTTGGTGTTTGATGATGAACTCCAGGAGCAAAATAGTAAACTGAAAGAGGAAATTAACAAGCTGAAACATCTAAACACCACGCTGTCAGACAGACTACTGATAATTGAAAAAGGTAAGTGCGTGAGCATGAACAATTCTGATAGGTTGGTGGATGCTGAACAAGAAATTGAGAGCCTAAAAATCATCAACCAAATGTTGAGTGGAAATGTCACTTCCTGTGAAGAGAAAATAGATGAATATGAACTTACTATTACATCCCTCCGACAAGAAGTTGATGATCTTAACGAGTCCCTATCTAAATTTATTGATGAGCAAGAGAATCTTGACAAGCTGCTAGGAGTCAAGGCTAATGCCAGGAAGGAAGGGCAGGGCTACAACAGTGTCATAAAAGAACTCAAAGCTGACAATGAAACAAAATTGAAACAGGAAATTGAAAAACTCAAAAGTCTGAATGATGCCTTACATCAACAAGTAATTTCCTGTGAAACTGACCTGTCCAGATATGAGGTTAATATTGTTGCCTTAAATTCTGAGATTCAAGATTTAAAAAAATCTCTATCAAAATTTGTCAAAGGTAAGGACAATCTGAACAAGATTCTTGAACAAAGGTTAATTTTCAGAAGGAAGGGTTGGGCTATAACCCTGTAGATGAAAAGAACTTTAAAAACAAACCTCAAACATCTTTTGTCTCTAGTTCTGCTCCTCACAACTCTCCGAGCTCATATGTCTTCCAATTTTCTGAACAAAAATCCACGAAGACAACTGAAAAACAAAAAGAAAAGAACAAAAAGGACTCTGCCACCCCTGTGCATGTTGTTCATAAATCACCCACATACACATATGCACGCAAGAAAACCATGGCATGTCATTACTGTCACAAGGTTGGTCATCAAATGCATGAATGTGAATTAATGGAATTAGATGATCTGAATGCCAGTAAAATACATACTAAGAAAACTCATCTCGAGAATCATGGATTTCAAAATAAGAAAATTCAATGTTTTCATTGTGGCAAGATGGGCCACATTGCTGCCCATTGCTGGAATGCTCAGGGAAAAGTTCACTCTAAACACGTTAGGTTCCCTGCAAATCAGAATGCCTTCGGTAGAGATGAATTTGCTTTCAAAAGAAAATCTTCTAGGTGCTTCAATTGCTGGAACTCAGGCCATCTGACTAGTGAATGTTGGTCTGTCATTAAAAAGAGAAACTACTTGTCTTGTTTTAATTGTGGGAAGTTTGGCCATACAATCAAGGACTGTTGGTATGTCTAGGGAAGAAATGTGAACTTTAAATATCCCAGATCTCCCGTGAATGAGAATGTGTTTGGAGGAAATAAAAGAAATATCCTCCATGATAAATATAGAAATTTTCATGAGCATGCGCTTAGATTCCATGTTAATACCAATGTACATGAAAAGGGTTTAAAATCTACTTCATCTTGCCATTACTGTGGTCGGTTTGGACATTCTATGGATAATTGTCATCTTATGAAATATGATGATCTGAAAGCCCAAAGACTTCTGAAAGGTTCCTTAGATAGTGGCACTAACATTTCGGGACCCAAGAACTCTTGGGTACCTCAAACTCCAAAATAAGATTTTTGTTTTGCAGGATGCCTTGGAAACAAAAAGGGGGAGTTCAATAAGCCAAGACACCTGAGTATGGTAAAACCCCAAATTTTGCTCTCTACAGGTTTGGTAATTTGAATTCCTTTTAGATAGCTAAATACCATTCCTAATCTGTTAGTTAGAACCTTCATGCTTAAATGTTTATTTCTGCATTTGATTATTGCATTGGTTGTGCCTCATGCATATGTCTCGTTTGGCATATAGATAAGGGGAGTCTGTCTAGATAATTTCTGTGCTTCACGCATATTTGGTTAGTTTAAACCTCTCCTGAATGGTCTTCATGTCATATGTGATGGTTCAATGCATTCGCATACACTTTGTTTATTGCATAGCATTCATATTAAAAATACCAAAAAGAGCAATAGCCATGCATACTCTTAGGGGGAGCTCTTGTCCTAGTCCGAATTGTTTGCTCACCTCCTTGAATTGAGTTGTTCCTTCTTCAATCTGAATCTCTCTTCTCTTCAATCTGAAATTCAGGAAGATTTCAATATGCGTACCTCATTCATAAATCTGAAAAACTTCTGTATTAGGAATCTTCCATTATATGGAACTATGAATGTTCTGAAAAGATCAAATTGGCTTAAGTTTAATGTATTTTCAGCTTGCCTCTTAAATGCCATGAAAATATCTGAATCATTTTTTTTAATAAACTTTAACCAACTGTTTCATGTTATACCTTGAAAAACCTTCTGTAATTTGAAATTTTGAAATCACGACCTTTTTGGTTGAAATACATGAAATTTGTATTGTCTTTAAACAAGTCTTTTCTTTCAAAACCTTATGGTAGCTGTATCTAAATGTTATTTCTATAATGTAAATGGCAGAGCAATGGCTAAATGCACTGAGAAACTAGGATCCTTGTCAAAGACAATGGACCCAAAGTCATGATGCTTCTTAGCTAACTCTGTTAAGAAAATTAACAAAGGTTAGTCTCACTGAGTATCTAGAGGTACCTGCATCTGGTAAACGTGTACCCTTACGTAAAAAGGTGATATCGATACTTGAAACAGAATGGTACATTCTGCTGAGTAAGCTAGGGGTACTAGCGTCTAATCAGCGTCTACCCTTACGACGGAAGGCATGAATTATTCCTGACTGTTCTGAAAATGAAAAGAAATGAAAACTCTGTTGAACCCAAATGGTTAATTTTCAGAAATGTCAAATTGTTTAACCTCAATACTCATGATTATTTTTCCTAAAGAAGTCATTGAAATAGATTGAGTAAGATGTAGGGAGGTTAATCAACATGTTAGCATGAGGGCTTGGTTCACTTTTATTAAATCTGAACTCAGATATGAGTAAAGAACTTTTTGACAAACTGTATATGCATCATGTTTAAACCATGCTGATTAATAAAGTTCATTCATAAGCCCTTATAATGGAAGACTCTGAAATATTCACTCTCTTAGATTTATGTTTTTGGTATCTCATTAAAAATCTTGATTGAACCTCATTCTAAACCCTGTAGTTAGTCTTTATCATTACTCACTGACTAATCTTCACCCTGTCTTAAATTCAGGGGGAGCATAAGTAATTCTTGAACTGTATGACTAACCTTGCTCATTCTGATTATCTTTGTTCTTCCAGAAATTTGTCTCCATTGTTGTCAGCTAGTCCCATAGAATCTGTCATGGGTCGATTTCATCTTTGATTGCCCCTGTGTTTTGCTGATTTGATTCATTCATCCAAGGGGTGTGTTATTGAGAAATCATTTTATTGTGCCATTTAGCTCAGGGGGAGATTTTGATTCCTTCATATCATGCATGTTTGTATTTCTCGTATCAAACTACTTTCTTTTTGATGACGTCAAAGGGGGAGAAGAAGTTTGACATGTTTGAAATGCGTGTTTGCATCTCTATCTTGCTTTATTCTCATGTCATAGTGTTGCCATCATCAAAAAGGGGGAGATTGTTGTGCCCCTGTGATTTTGATGATAGCAAACACTATGAGTCATCATGTGCTTGTATGAAAGTTTGAATGATGATGCATCTGGTCATTACACTGTGCAGTGATGCGGATTGTTTGCTGGGCCTTGATTTTTGCGCATTAATGTTGTCGTCATATTCATTTGCAAGATATATATATATTTCTCTTAGAATTGATACATTTTTTATGATGCATGCATTGGGCTAAGGCAACATATAAGTCTGTGCATACTAGAGTCCGTGCAAGTTTTGCTCATTGGGTCAATGCATGTCTTTTCCAAGCATATAAGAGGTCAGTGCTTATTCTGTCTCGGTGCAGATTTCAGCCTTATGAATTCATATACTCGGTGCACGTTTTGCTCTATTACATTCAAAGTCTAAACAAAACACTGTAGAGTGCACATCTAAAGTCTGTGCACACCTTGCTCAGTGCATATCACCGTTTGCGTACACTTGAAACACGGTGCAAGTTTTTGTCTTGAGCATCTGAAGGTCCATGAACATATAGGAGCTCGGTGCAAACACTGTGTAGGTCAATGCATATAGCAAGGTCAGTGCATTGTAGGGTCGATGCAATCACTGTTTGAGGTCAGTGCAAACTTTGACTCAGTGCATACTTTCACTTACTCATATAGAGGTCGGTGTAAGTTTGCCTCGGTACATCTTTTTCTAATGCATATAGGAGGTGCGTCTTACAGTGTGCCTCACATGTGGCCTAGAGTCGGTGCAAGTCCTGTAGCATGTTTATATAGGCCAGTGCATATGCATGCATGTTAGAGTCGGTGCATATTTTGTTTAAGATATAAAAATGAACTCGGTGCAGATCTTGTGTACACGAGCTTCCTAGTCGGTGCAGATTTAGGTCAGTGCATGCTTTGTGTCACCATACATCGTCTGTGTAAGTTCCTGTATAAAGCACTCACAAGGTCCATGCATAAATATGCCTAAGGCATTCACCAGGTTGGTGCATAGTTTGCCTTTCGGGGTCGGTGCAGATAACAACTCGGTGCATGTTTTTCTTAAGCATAGAGGAGGAGGTCCGTGTATTCTTTACCTCGGTGCAATCTCTGCACCTAGCTTGTAAAGGTCACTGCATCTTCTGCCTCGGTGCAATCTTTGCACCGACCTGTAGGTTTGTGCAGCACTTTACATAGGCAACTCCATGCATTACACTAAGCGGAACTCGGTGCATGTTTTTACAAGGGCTGTGCATTCCACTATGTCAGTTCATGCACGATCAAGGGATATAGTCGGTGCAATGCATTGTAGCACACTTAGTTTAGGTCTGTGCATATGTCTGCTTACGCATTTCACGGTCAGTGCACATCTAGTTTAATTAAGCCAAAGGTCTGGACAAGGTCTGCTCTTCCACGTGATGAACTCGAATATTCTGCAAGTGATCCTAAAATGATACTCTATTTTTTTTGTAGGGAACAAATTAGGTTGCAGAAGAGGCACGTGTCCTCTGAGATGGGAGAAAGCTGGCTCGTGGATAAAGGGGGCAAATGATAGGCATGTGATCCGAGGAGAGGAACTCTCTATTCCTCAACACGTGGACCAATGAAATTTCAGTAGGGTTCTGCTGCTTGATCCATACGAAGCCCCTATTCCTATATAAAGCTACATTACCCTTCGAAGAAGTGTGCTGGTGCTGAAAAAGGGTGCCGCTAGAGCCCATCTGAAAAAGAGTGCATCCAGCAGAAGAAGAACCCAATCGAGAAAAGAAAAGAGTGAGGCGCAAGAATGGAAGAGAGTGGGAGCTGAGAGAGAAGAAGAAGAAGAACCAGTGAGTGAGCAGCAAGAAAGAAAGAGAAAGAAGGAGAAACGAGCTGAGAAGAGAATAGAGAAGGGTAGAGAGAGTCTTTCCTGAAGATCAGAGTTGTATTGGCCTCTGGATCAGATCCAAGCCAAGTTGCTCCCTCGGAGCTATTTTTGTTCTTGTTCTGTTTCTGTTTCTATTTTTTCGTTTGCTCTTTCCATCTTCCAGTAGTGTTTTTTCGATTCTCTGGTTTGAGGTCGAGGCTCCTCCTGGGTGTTCAGGAGAAGGGAGGATTGGTCCTCCGGCTGTGGGCAACTGGGTGTTGCTCACTGGGTTTCCTTCTGCTGCTGCAGGAGAAGGGAGAGTTGGTCTCTCCGGTCACTGGTGGTGGAGTGCCACTAGTGGGTTCCCTCGGTTTGGAGGAAGGGAGGATTGGTCCTCCAGTTTGCAAGTGACTGGGTGTCACTTGTGGTTCCCCTCCGGTTTGGAGGAAGGGAGGTTCGCCTCCGGTTCTGGCTCTGTGAGTTGCTGAACCTTATTGAGGGATTTGTCTCCCTCGATCTCCAAGCTGTTTGGAAGCGTCTGTTGCAGACTGAGTCTGCTGGTTCCAACTCTTGCTAGTGGAATCCTCACTCTAGTTAGAGTGAGCGGTGGACGTAGGCAGACTGTGGGTCTGGCCGAACCACCTAAAAACCTGTCTCTCGTGGTTTGCTTGGCGTTCACTTAACTATCTCTTGACCCTCCCCCTACACTGGTTGTTTGAGCGTTCTCTAACAGAAGCCTTCCTGTGTGATTTCACTTTGAATTTTGTATTGATGTTAAGTGTTCGACTGATTGCTTAATAGAAACTTATGATTGTTAGTGCTTCTCGTCCCGTTAGCGAATTTGTGAGTTGAGTCTGCATGATTCCTTGAGATATCTATCTTCAACACTTTTAATTTCTTGAGGAAGAGAGGTCTGTGGTCTCATTCGACTTAATTGAGTGTAGGCAAAGGTTTTATTCTGCAATCATTTCTTTTTGGGCGTATTTGTTGAAAGATCCATTCACCCCCCCTCTGGATCCATTTCCCTGCGCCACCGTATCTACAACCTCCCTCTCGTACCCCTCTCCAATCCTACCATCATCCAAACATCTTACCAAGTGGAGACCTTAGGGGACCTTCTCAAGGGCATAGCATGGCAATTGGAGTTGACCGGCATGTTGACCCCCTTGACTAACCAATCTAATAGCCTTGACCTTCTACACCTACGTGTCGGTTCTATCACCTCGGTTTACACCATTGGTTGCTACACTAGCGACCTCCTTCTATTCCTCCCCACGCCTGATGAGCCCGACCTTCTCCTCAATTTCGAGCTTCTTATATCGGGTAGAAAGCCAAGCCATCCCCTCATGGCCGACCCTCTCACCAAAAACTTCGACCCAATGTGTCACGCCCCGAGCGCGGAAGATACACGGAGACGCGCGACGAGTTTATATCAATCATGTCAATCAGAGTGGTCGTGTATTCGACACAAAGACAGAGATGCGCAAAATAGCAAGATAACACAATACTTTATTTCATAATAGACTATTACAAATCCAATACTCTGTTTAATAAAAAGGAAAAGTACATAGTTGACTCAAGAAAGTAGGAAAAGACTAGATGACACTTGGACAAGCTCTAGCTCTTTCACTCTTGACCTTCCCCATCCGTTTCAGTCTCGTCATCGGACTTACCTGAAAAGTAAGGGACAAACGGAATGAGCGAACGCTCAGTAGGAAATTATATCTCAAGTACTAGCAAGGGGTTTAAGTAATTACATCTTTCATGAATGCAATAAAGCTATGCATGCTCGCATAAAACGACAAGATAGAGAAAATGTAATATCAAGGAATAAGATGAACTAATCATGAACTTTCAATAAGATAACAAGACATTTGAGATATTCAAGCAAGTACATTTAACAAGTCATGTCAAGAACTTTGGCTATCATGTATCAAGCAAGTAAATTACCCTTTTTCGGGCCACGCATTTCATGTCAAGTCAAGTACGATTCAAGTACAAGATTTTGTGTGGAATGTCCAATCAAGCTAGTCATGCACTCGGTATAATGCCAGATACCTTATCATTTTAACTCCCATGGGCACAAGTACTTTCGGGTGCTCCTCCCAGGACCAGATCGGGCCCTATATGCGCAGGCATTTATCATGTGTTTTGACATCCACTCTTGTTTATAGCCAACATAGAATTTCAATAATCAAGCTTGTAGACACGTACGACAACTTTGATAGAATAGAGTCCAAAATATGACAAAGGACATAGATTGGCGATAATAACGGTATAATCACGATTAACGATAAAACTAGGTAGAATTAGGTTCCCTTAACTTGGGTACCATGACAAATCAATATGGACATTCTTTATATAGAATTGAGGTCCACATGAACAGTATATCAAAGGTAAGATACCCTCATTCTTATCATAGAATTGAGGTTTACAAGAATGACATGATATGGCATGATATCATCATCCCATTAAGAATTTCTTATGATATACTCTTTGTATAATCATAAGGGCCGGTATACCATGTTTCTTTAGAGTGACATGGCATCAATGGTGTAATGGGTTTTTAGGGTACAACCAGCTCAGTCGGCCTTGAGGGAATCCAAGGCTACGAGGAGTCTTACGGAGGTCTCTATGACTAACTCGCTAGTCCAAAGGAACAGAATGTCCAATGGAGAGCTTGTATGTCAATGAGAATTGAGTGTGATCGATAAAACAATCGTGAAACGTGGGACTATACTCACGGAGTGGAGAATAGTGCCGATATATATTATATAACATATGAAACCATCGGTTAACAGAAACAGTAAAAATCAGTTTACAGTAAAATAACGACTTAAGTAAAGTCGTTTATCAAGTAATTAACGCCTAACAGAAGGGCGTTTACATATATTTCTATTTTGGTAGAATTTTCAATAATTCAGTAATTTATCTAAAACGCGCCCTGGACAGGGGCGTTTCTTTTCAATGAGACGACTACAGTAGCAGGCGTCTTTTTATTTACAATATTTTACAGAACATATTTATTTTCAGAAATTATCAAGAACGCGCCCTTGGCAGGGGCGTTAATCATTAAATTCTTATTTTTACAGAATATATTGTTCGAGATTTTAACAGAAACGCGCCCTATGAAGGGGCATTACTTTTTAATTCACGCCCTAGCATCGGGCGTTAGTCCAGTGAAAAACGACCTAGCCACGGTCGTGAATTCAAGAAATACCATGAATTTTCATGGGCAGTAATAATTTCAGGATAATAGAATTCATGGAGAACGAATGTATGGTCATGACAATAAAATTAACATGTTTGAAGACATATGATCATGCATTATTGTAGAATCATGATTTCATAGATAATCAATTCTTAACATGGGTGATTAATGATTAAATGAAATTAACGCCTGTGTATAGGGCGTCAAATCTAAAATTGATGACCTGATCAAGGTCGTTTCTTGTGAATTAGCGCCCTTGACAGGGGCGTCTCTTTCAAAATATTGCAGAAACGTATTAAAACTATAATAAATCATATGCATGTCATGCTTATATATATGTATATCTTGCATTAAGTTTTGTTTGGGCTACCATAACTTGAGAAAACCTACCTTATGATAATTTGATGATTTGGTTTAATCGAAGGGACGAAGAATCCCGCTGAAGTCTTCTGACGGCAGCCGTAACAGGAAGAGAAGGTGATTGTGATTGCTGAGGATGATGAAGATATTGATCTTCTGTCTTCAGGAACTTCACCCAACAATCGATCTGTAGGAAAAAGGAAGGAAGATGAGGAAGATGGGGACATAACCGTAGTTAGGAAAAGTTTTAGAAGAACCTTACCTATGTTCTTCACAACGTGTGCTCTCTTCGACCTGTAAGAAGAGAAGGAGATGAAGAATGTTAGTTCTTCATACACTCGAAACAGAGAAAAAAAAAGAGAATAAGAAGAACAGTTCTGTTCTTCACTTACTGTCGCAGATGCTTGAATCAAATAGGTTTAGGGTTTGTTCGATCAAGACTATTTATAGGATTTTGGACGTCCTGTTAGGGTTAGTGTTCTAGTGGAAGTAATGCTTCCAATATAGAGTCCTTACCACCCTTTAACTCTTTCTAATACTTATCCATTACCCTGGATAAGTTTCTGGGTCGAACGGTTCACGAATGGAATTAACGACCTAGGTCAGGACGTCGATTCCTGAATTGACGACCTGGTGCAGGTCATTTCTAAAGAAGCGCCTTTCGTTAGGGCATTCCTTTGTTTAAAACACGCCCAAGATAGGGGCGTTTCTTGGCCTTACCGTTTTTGACGTTGGAATTTGACGCCATGTGGTCAGGGCGTCACTTATTGAATAACGCCTTATCTAGAGGTGTTTCTAATTTGAATAGCGCCTTTATCCGAGGTGTTATTTTATATTGTTTTATTTATCTATTTATTTGATTTATTTTAAAATCTTTATTGTTATTAATATTTTATCAGGGTTGCTACACAATGGTTTCAATAGAAGAGGATGATCCACCACTATTAGAGGACCTTAAGGACATAGAGCTCTTCTCCCTTGGTATCCCTTTCCATGATCCCTTTGATCCCTTTCAATGGGAGCCCAGGTACCCATTTGACCCACCCACATCATTCTCCATCCATTGCCTCTTAACCCCAGCCATGGATTTTGATCAAGCCCACCTCTTCCTAGTCCCGGACCACCCAAAGGAAGCATGACCATGAACGACATGCACCTAGGAAATAAGGATGTGCTCCACCCCAAGATATCCACCATCCTAGATCCCTTCGACCCTTTTGAGTGGAAACTCAAAGGCCATCCCACCTCCCCACCCATGGAAGTCATCTTTGGGAAAGAAATTCCAATTTCTTGGCACCTCACACCGCTTGGAATGATTAGTACGTCGGGTCCACACGTTCATGTCACCCACATGTCAAGAAGGATGCATGATTGGTCTATATTCGGGTGTAACGGCCCTCCCCCATTCAACATTGGTCATACGCATGTTAGGAGCATTTACGGATGTCTGGGTCCCCGGACATTTATCACCACTTTGCATGATAGGTTCACCTACGGGTGCCCCGGCCCACCAAAGTCTACATGGCAGCATTGCATGATAGGTCCATATATGATTTTCCCGGTCCACCTTTGCATACCACACGCTTCCCACCCGTACCACACCGTCACTCATGGCATAAGCATTCAAGGAAGCATCTAGCAACGGACGATGAGGTTCATGATGAGTGGGCAAAACCTCACGCGTGCCACTTGGGATTCCAAGTAGGCAACCTAGCGATGGTGTGATTGGAGTGGCTCTATCCTAGGGTCATCTCCAAATCGAGGGCACGAGGACTTGGACCTTCCCAAATTCCGAGTGGCTTTGGCAACCCGACATATGGGTTGGACTTTCCGATGGGTTTTGGGATACACCCCACTTTCCACGCGGCAGATCCGGCACACTCTAAGGGCACCGTGGTGGATCCCAGAGAGCACCTTAAGCCTACCCCCACCTTTATGAGCGATACCCTCAGAGAGCCTCCACATATCAGCCTGAGAGTTTGACGTGTGCACACGGAGGTAATAATAGGCAAGCTGGGTACCATCGCCAGCAAGATGGTGTGCACGAGCCACCTTGAGAGGTTGAAGAGCCGTCCCCCGGCTAAGGAAGCGTGGTTGAGTTTGGAGGTCGTGGCTCGCCCGGAGCTGCATCGGAGGACCCCTTCCCCGGCGGACTCATACTCGACGGTGTCTAGTTCTTCGAACCCTGGGGGTATGATGGGGGCATCGCTCTCCCTTCACTTTTTTCCAAGCTCCTATTGCTCGCCATCATGGCTCCATTATGTCTGTTACATTTTTCTGAGTCGAGTCATGTAATTTTCATATTTTATTGGAGTCATATCAATGTAATTTTCCTTTTATTTGAGTCATGTATCTAGGTTAATAAGTCATATACCTAAGTTAAGTGTCATAGGGTTGATTAGTTTGGTTATTGGGCCCAATTCAATGGACTAGGCCCACGGGAGCCCCCTTCCCCCTTGTTTATTTGTCATTAGTCCTAAAGTCAGGGACTTATTATAAAATGTGGGTACCCTATAAATAGGACCTCATTCCCCCCATTTTATGTTAATGAAGATCTATTATTGTGAGTCCAGAATTCAAATTTTATTGGAGAGAATCCAATTGAGTGGAGTGAGAAGCTCCCCATCCTATCCCCCTCTCTCTCTTACCTATCTCTCTCTAGAAGGGGAGCACCACTTCTCTCTCCTCTCTCCTCCCCCTCCCAAATTCAAAGTTTTCTCTCTCCTCCCCACTGTCCACCTCATCTTCCACCTCAGCCCTAGTTGGCCACCTCACCCACTCCTTACTTGCCACCTCAACCCACCTCTTCATCTCCCTAGGAACAATAACTACCCCATTTAATCCTACCCAGTCTCCCAAGCACCCCTTGGCTTTCCCAACACACGTCTCCCTCTCCCCCATGCAATCTCTGACTCTCCCAAGGCAGAACACCCCTCCCCAAGCACCCTTTTTGATGGAATTGACAAGTGGCTTCAACAAAATGATCAAATAGATGTTTTTTTAATTGGGCCACATGTATGGGCTTAATGGGTCATGTTTTATGTTTGTAGTAATTATGTCCACAAAAATCATGTAAGAGTCTTTTTTTATTTTGTGTCTTTTAGTCTTCCCAAGAGAGTGTCTTCCCAAGAAAGTAATGATGAGTAGGTGTTAGGTGAGTTGTCTTTTGATTTTCTTTATAGAGTCTATAAAAAGGGTCATGTAGTCTTTCTTTAGGACAATGAAGTTGAATTAAATTTTTGGAAACCATCGTGAGGTGTGAAGCCTTGTATTCTGTTCTCTTCTCTGAGAAGGAGATGGGGTGAGATGCCCCGGGGTGAGAAGCCCCTTCCTACCCACCGTCCACCTCCTTCCCTCCATCCCCCCTCCACCACTGTCATCTATAGCACCGAGTCGAAGGAAGAGTTCGGCTGCATCAGCCCTGAGATGGGGTCTGGTGAGAAGCCCCAACCGCACTTCCTCCTTCATCTCTGGCTACTCCGCTGCTGCCGATCACCACCTTGCCTCTCTCTCCCTCTGCGTTCACCATCTCCTCCCATCCCTTGCTACCACCACTTCCCCTACAAGTATCTTCTCCAGAAAAGGCACGGCCCACCTACACACGAATCTCCCATGTGAAGTCCCTCTCCCCCCTTCCACTGCCACTCCCAAGCCTCCACCATGGTCGCCACAGCCCACAGAGCTAAGAAAATAGAGCACTCTTACCACCGCCCCATTCCCCCGTCCAAGCCTTCTCCAGTTGCGGTAGCAACTTCAGGTCCATACTGATGGGAATCAAGCCAGCTGCCAGGCCGAAGCGGATCGTGGACGTTGCCAGGCCAAAGATGAAGGCGCTATAGGTCCCTAGCGTGACCTGTATGAAGGCGCTATGGTCCCCTAGTGCGATCTTGAAGAAGGCGCTATGTCTCCCTAGCGCGATCTCAGACTGAAACGGGTTGCAGACGGTCCAACTTCCCGACGCCGAACTCCCGAAAGTCTTTGATGTCTGCTGTCTTCCATGGTTGTAAATCGATGTGTTAGCATCGTTTTGTCTTCCCCTTTCCCTATATATGTATCCCTTCCGTTTGATTAAGCAATAATCGAAGCATGAATCTATGAGTGTTCTTGAGTGTAGCCCCATGGCTATTCCTCCCAATATTTGGAAACCCCCTTCATCCGTCCCTCTATGGGTGCGAGGCCCAATTCTATTCCCCTGACCCTCTCCCTTTCCCCTTCAACGGAGGATGATCGAAGCCCCGGGTGCATCGGCTCTGAGACGGGGTCGAGTGTGAGGCTCCATTCGGAGCTTCGTTCTTCTTCCACCAACGTTCATCTTCCCCCACCACCGCCAAAGATGTTGTTAAGGTCAGGATGGAGCTCGGCTGCACCGTACCTGCGAAGGGTTCGGGTGAGAGGCCCCAGCCAAGCTTCCTCACGGCCCTAACATCATCTATGTCCACCCTCCTTCCCTTGCCGCTCACCCCCACATCCACCTTCCCAAAAGTTATCCTAGATAGTATTAGGTTGGTTTGATTTCAATTTTAGCATTCCCCATGTGTTCTCCGTCGTCCTATGTGTTTTCCCTTGTGGTTTGAACCCCCAGAGTCACCCAAGAGGCCCGGAATTGAAGACTCGTCATCCTAGGCTGCTGTCCGAGAATGCGCGTAAACGATATAGCGCGTTCTTCAGAACGCGCGTAAAGGTTATAGCGCGACTATGAGCAGAAGGAAGAAGAAGACCCCCAACTTATATCCCGCATCAAATTGGTATCAAAGCTTAGGGAACCAGGCTGTTCTCACAGACTGGGATCTTGAGCTATGAGGTTCGAGGATGAACCTTTCCAAGTGGAGGGGTTTTGATGGGAATCAAGCCAGCTGCCAGGCCGAAGCAGATTGTGGACGTTGCCAGGCCAAAGATGAAGGCGCTATAGGTCCCTAGCGTGACCTGTATGAAGGTGCTATGGTCCCCTAGCGCGATCTTGAAGAAGGCGCTATGTCTCCCTAGCGCGATCTCAGACAGAAACGGGTTGCAGACGGTCCAACTTCCCAGCGCCGAACTCCTCAAAGTCTTTGATGTCTGCTGTGTTCCATGGTTGTAAATCGACGTGTTAGTGTCATTTTGTCTTCCCCTTTCCCTATATATGTATCCCTTTCGTTTGATTAAGCAATAATTGAAGCATGAATCTATGAGTGTTCTTGAGTGTAACCCCATGGCTATTCCTCCCAATCTTTGGAAATCCCCTTCATCCATCCCTCTATGGGTGCGAGGCCCAATTCTATTCCCCTGACCCTCTCCCTTTCCCCTTCAACAGAGGATGATCGAAGCCCCGGGTGCATCGGCTCTGAGACGGGGTCGAGTGTGAGGCTCCATTCGGAGCTTCATTCTTCTTCCACCAACGTTCATCTTCCCCCACCACCGCCAAAGATGCTGTTAAGGTCAAGATGGAGCTCGGCTGCACCGTACCTGCGAAGGGTTCGGGTGAGAGGCCCCAGCCAAGCTTCCTCACGGCCCTAACATCATCTACGTCGACCCTCTTTCCCTTGCTGCTCACCCCCACATCCACCTTCCCAAAAGTTGTCCTAGATAGTATTAGGTTGGTTTGATTTCAATTTTAGCATTCCCCATGCGTTCTCCGTCATCCTGTGTGTTTTCCCTTATGGTTTGAACCCCCAGAGTCACCCAAGAGGCTCGGAATTGAAGACTCGTCGTCCTGGGCTGCTGTCCGAGAACGCGCGTAAACGATATAGCGCGTTCTTCAGAAGGCGCGTAAAGGGTATAGCGCGACTATGAGCAGAAGGAAGAAGAAGACCCCCCACTTCTGTCCCGCATCACATACCCCTCCCATTCCCCACGTCCCAAACCCTCTTCCCCACCTGCCCCATGGCCAAAGCTTCTAGGCTTGACCACACCCCCAATAGCCGGCCCTGTATCCATCTCCCACCTTCCATCTTGCCGTCCGCCTCCTTCATCCCGTCGCCATGCACCCCACGCCTAGTGCACCTCCCGTCATCGTCACCAACGGTCTGAGCATGCCGTGACCCACTGTCGAAGCACGGTGCTTTTCGCACCCACGCCAGCGCCCACGTCGCACCCACGAGGCTGATGTCATGCCATCACGAGCATCCGCCATGCAGAGCCAAGCCGCCCTTCACCAGCCACCACCTGCAACTCCGTCCCTCGAGCGACAGCCATGCAGACCGTCGGTAGCTGCGAAGCCCCCGACCGATCACCGTTCCGAGCTCCTCGACTGGCACAGCACCATCGAATAGGCCGGGCACCACGACGACCCCTCCGAGCATGACGACATCCCCCCCTCCAAGCATGGCGATCACGACGCACCTCCCCATCACGGCCTCGCCGACCGTCTCCCCACCTCTCCCTCACCCTCGTTATTCTCTCTCTCTCTTCCCTCCCAAATCAAGTCGGGCACAGTTGCCCCCCCCATTGCTACCACTTCCAGACGTCCCCCTCTCCCCTTCTCTCTCTACAATCACCATCTCTCTCTACCTCTCTCTCTCATCACTTTCTCTATCGTCATCCCTCTCATCCTCCCTATTCTCTCTCTTCACTTCTCTACACTCACCATCTATCTCTTCCCATTTCTCTCTCTCTCTCTTCGTAACCCCTTCTCTCTCTCCGGGATGAGTCATTGTTACAAAAAAAAGGGAGAAAATGAAAAGAAGAGAAAATATCGGACTCATAGGTTCGTATCACATCACTTTTCCCTCCCCTAGGCCAGCATTAACCCCACTCATTAAGCCAAATTCAAATCCACCTCCCTCTCCCTCCCAACACCAAATTCGCATCTCCCCCTCCCACCATCTACTAGACCTCCTTCCAGACCCCATTCTCCCCCTCCCACACCTTGGGACAACCCCTCTTTGCAGACCCCTTCACAGCTAGGGGTTGCCCCCACACACATCCACCTCATTTCCCCTCCCATCTACCCCATTCCCCCATTACCTATCTCCACCCTTTCATTCCAGTACGCAGGCTACAGAGAAGCTTCTGGTTGCAGAGCCTGCCACGACTTTATCCCGGAGCCCCTGGATGCACAAAAGGTACCGTCAGAAGTGTCTCTCGGCCCTCTTTGCAACGGTGGTGCTCTCGCCACCGTCTGAGTTGTGGCTGCCCGGAGGAGCCTTCACCGCCGGACTACGCGTTTCCTCCCTGGTAGACACCCAGTCACGATTTACAGAGGCTCCCACGGCCAACTCCCTAAAGGCCTTCAAGCAAGACTTGGCTGAGATCTTCTTCTATGAGTCCCCTCTCACCTCCAAGAAGCGGCATCCCATTTGGACTCCAGAGCGGTGAGTTCCAAATTTTCTCCCTCAAGTGCGCTGATCAGTTTCCTTTGGAACTGATCTGACACCCCAGCACCCTTCGGGTCCTCTCCATCAACTCCGACCTCCTCCACCGTCCCCGCAGGTCTCCGTTCGAAGAGGGATCGACCACAAATCTAGAGACTCTGGCCACGCCTGAACCAGAGCTCAGGAGCGCCTGTGGTGGCCTCTTCTTCCTTCTGCAGTCGTGCAGAAGCTGTCAGAACAAGAGAACAAAGACCCTGTTCATGACCCTGCCCTGACCATCGCCAACAATCAAAAATTCTCCAAAAAATTGGACGTCCTCCTGGGCCAACCCAGGAGGTTTTGCCACTAGTCTCGTCGACAATGGAGTTCGGGAGAGGCCGAAGCGGCATCGACATCGATAGTCTGTCCCCTGTTCCTGAGAGTGGACAGATTCAACGGACTTCCTTCTTTAAGTCTCTAAGCTAGTTTTTCCCCTCCCCGCCTGGCTGGCTTACCACCTCTCCTTTTGGGAGGTAGTGTTTGGATGTAAAATTGACTTTCCCTCTCCTTGTTCAACCCCCTTGCATGGGGCATAGTGCATGTAAATCGAATCTTCAAGTTGAAGCTTCATCGGCACGGCGTGCGGGTATGCCCACGCTTCCTCGCTCGCCCTTGTCTCCGGCTAGGATCGGTGTCTTCACACCGGTCAAGTGATCCTCGGTCATCCCCTTGCTGGTTTCTTTCCTTTGCTGGTTTAGTCTCGCCTCTAGTGCCGTCGAACGGTGAGTTGAGTTCCTGATCACAAACTACTAACATTTGAATGACTACCGCGGGAGAGTTGTGAGAGAGCCATTACATCCCACGCCCTTGGCGTGCTAGCCGCCCACGGAATTGGGCATGCCAGGCCCTTAGGGGTTCGTCGCAAGCTAGCCTACCCCAGGAGCAGCAAGGTCACACTTCGGACCCTCCCCACCATCGTCAGTTCGCCAACGGGCACTAGTGTGCGCTTCGCTAGTCGGTCCGCTATAGTGAATCCGCCGCTCAACGTTGATTGCTTGCAAGTCTAGGTCCAAGGGCATCGGTCAAGTGGCTGCCACCCCCAAGGTGGTGTCACATCAGATCCATGAGTCAATTACAATTTACCAAACTCTCAAGCTCTCTCAAATTCTAACTTACGATACTCTATTCTTCTTCAGATTTCTCCTCTCAGCTTCAGGCTCTCTTCTGCTTCGTAATCTTCTCCATCTCTCTGCGCTTGCTCTACCAATCTTCAGCTCTCACTCACTCACTCTGTTAATCTCCTTCTCTTCTTTTTTCCATCTATTTAGATCTGAGGGATCATGTCCCTTTTATAGCCTTTGCGAGGAGAGGGCACGTGGAAACCCCATTTCCCGCCCAGGGAATCTCGATACTAGTGCTTCATTGGAGGTCCACGTGTAAAGATCTAAAGGCTCACAGTTCCACGTGGCTGAATCTCCTTTCGAGCCTTGCCTTGGATCACGTGCCAATAACTTGGTACTTTAACTTCCTCGTACGTCAAGTTCGTAGGATGTCAATGTACCCATCAAGTGTTTGACCATGTAACTGACCTGTCAAGCAGACGACAATATTAGCTTTTAATTCAAGAGAGTGTTGTTAGCATTGACTCTATATATGTAGCACTGTCATGTGCACTGACGTTACATACAAAACAACTAAGTGTTCACAGACCCTTAGCAACATACCATATAAGTATCCATCGACCTTCTATGAAGGAAGAGAAATATGTTTGGACCAATGTGCTGGACGATCAGAATATGCACGGACCTACTATGCATAGAAAGACAAAGATGCACTGATGTTGCCTGTCTCAACAGAAAGATGCATTGACCTCTATATCCGTAAGGCAAACACTGCACTTGTTTCTTTCCTGCGTAAGATAATGCATGCACCGACTATGGTTATGCACAACACAAATGAGCACAGACCTATGCATGTATCAATATGCATCGACTTTATTCTCCCCTATAAAAGATATGCACTGACCTTACTTCGCACAAGATAAAGACCTGCACCGACCTTATATGCATAATGCGAAACATGCATTGACTATATGCAAAACCTGCATCGAGTATATGCATAATGCAAACCTGCACCGACTATATGCAAAACCTCCACCGACTATATAAACATGCACCGACTACATGCAACAACTGCACCAACTATATGCCACTGCAAAACATGCACCGACCCTATCAAGGACTTAGGCCGATACGCACTGACCTTTTGCATTCTTCTATGAAAACATGCACCGATCTTGTATGGAGTTATACAAGATGTACACCGACCTTAGATGCAGAAGAATAAACTGTTAATCAGTGTTGAAAGACATTATTTATCAAAATCCAAGGTTTGACAAACAAAATATACAGTTGCCAATCATTAAAACAAAATAGGAAATTAACTTCAGTTATTTAAGACAGAGGAGACATGACATGAAATTTATTGAAATTTATTG
>JAHNEJ010000329.1:0-23160 GCA_022559845.1 Amorphophallus konjac
GTGTCTGTGCTAAAAAATCAACCTGACAGACTAGAGTATGATATTTCTTTGGAAGAATTCATGCGGCTATTCACGGCAAAGTACATACCGGAGCATGTGCAAGACAAGATGGAGCAAGATTCTTGGCCCTAACTCAAGGGTCGATGAGCCGTGCTCGAGTATGAGGCCAGTTCGCGGAATTATCAAAGTATCCACCGCACATTGTTACGGATGAAAGGAGGAAGGTGAAGAAGTTGTGGCGGGACTACGATCGTCGCTTCGGACCCGTCTAGTTACTCTGATCTTATTACGATGGAGGCGGCTCTTGGCGCGGCTTGTCGTCAAGAGAGCGACATGAAATTATATCAAGAGGAGAAGAGGAATTCGACGAAGAGATCATCGGCACCATTTCACCGGTATGACAATGGCAAAAGAGTGATGGAGAATCCGTCACGATCATTCGTGACAGGAAAGATGACGCCACCAGCAAGAGGCAACGATAAACCAGAATGTAAGCACTGCGGCAAGCGACATGGCGGGGAAGTATGCTGGATCGCCACCGGCTGGTGTCTTCGTTGTGGCGAGAAGGGCCACAAGATCGAGATTGTCCGAAGATGATGTAGCCTATAGCAGCTCGGCCAGTAGCAGCAGTAGCGGCTCTAGTGGCAGTCAGACTAGTAGTAGCGAGACCCGTAGGGAGACCCCGAGCGCTAGCTCGGGTGTTTGTGTTAGTTAGAGAGGATGCTGAGCAGGCAGAGGATCGCACAGAAAGTACTATGGAGGAACTTCTCGTATGAGGAGGTCACGTGGGAACCAGAGGAAGAGATGAAGAATAAGTATCCCCGATTGTACGGTACGTGATCTAGACTCCAAACTTCGAGGATGAAATTTTCTTTAAGGGGGAGATGGTGTGATGTCCTACAAATTTACCGTTTAGTAATCTATTTGTTTAATAAAAATTTTTTGATCATGTTTAAATGTTTAAATTATTAGTTTTTATTATATTTATTTTAGTCATGATAAAAAAAATAAATTAAAAAGTATTTAAAAGATAAGAAGGAAAAAAATAAAGATATATAACGAAGGTCAAAATGTAAAAAAAAAGTTAGGAGGTTAAAAATGAAAAAAAATTAAAAAAACTAAAAAAAAGGGTGAGGCCGGCGGGTGGCCGGCTGCCCACGCGGGCGCGCGCTCGCGCCCGCACACGTGGGGGCGACCGCGGGCGCCACCCCCCGCCCCCTTCATGCCGCGTTGTGGCTTGTGTTAATTTTTTTTTATGTTAATTATACTTTCCCATTAGATTAAGTCATTCCCCTTCTTTTAATCAATCCCATGTGTCTTTTATCCATTAAAAAAAAGAAAAAAATAAGAGTTAGTCAAAAGTTTAGACTGAGTGGGATTGGTGGAGATTTGAAGGTCAAATTTTTATTAAATAGTATTAAAATAAGGATTGAATCTCCACCCTTGATTAAATGAAGGGTTTAAATGGATTAGGGGAAAATCCCTATAAATAGCACCATAGAGGGCTTCATTTGTTCTTCTTGAGAGCTGAGTACGTGAGGAGCAGAAGGAGAAGGCTGGAAGGCTGATTATGGAGTTGTTAATACGTCATTAAGGTAAGTGATTAAGCTTTTATCCCCTTAATTAGCATGGATTAGCATGTTTAAGATGATTTAGGTATGTTAATTAACATCTTTAGATATAGTTAATCCATAGATCCTTATTTCACCATGGGTGATCATAGATTAGTCGAATTTCTATGATATCATTAAGTTAAAGCATGTGATTAATGGTATAATTAAGTGATTAATGTCTTAAAATTAGCAACAGCGTATGTTAAATTTAGAAAACTTCTAGAATCATGAGATCTGATGTTATGAACCCTCTGTAAAAATTTTCATGTCTGATTCAATTTATTTTTACGTTTATGAATATTTTAATATTATCTTAATGGTGATCAATTATACTAAAATATTAAAGGGATGATATTAAATCACCTCAAATTGCAGGAATGCATCTTACTGTGAATCCCATGTGTAGAAAAATTTTCATGATTTCTGGATCACGGTATTTATTTTAATAAATTTTCATACATGATAAAATATATAAATAATTATATATAAATTACAGAAATTAGAGATCATGTTCACAAAAATCTTAGAATTTCACAGAAAGGTTCTTACGTTGGGTTTGTTGTATTATGAAAATACCAATACTTATTGATGTCTGTAAGTGATATTACATAATTTTTGATATTTTATTAGAGGTATAGAATTTTGGGATAAATAGAACTACTATATGAAAATTCTTGAAACTTTACCATAAGACTAAAATACATGTTAGAACTGAGTGATAAAATTTCATCTTAGTCTGATAACATAATCTTTACTGGTATAATTACCAATATTTAAACAAATAATTAGAAAATTAAATAAATATAAATATTCTGTGAACAATTCTGAGAAAATTACAGAACTGACATATGATATTCATAAGTTACTTCTCAGTATAGTTTAGTCATTATAAGTATTCTGGATAATTTTATCTATTTAAAAGTTATCATTGTAAATTATTGTAAATTTTAGAAATTGATATACAATTGTAGAAATTAGACATACTGAATGAAAAATGATGAAAATTTTACATATGACACTTATGTTTGGAAGAACGTTCGGTCAAACTTTAGTAATTTCCTGATCATTTTGGTTATATTTAGTTGATTTATCACTCATGTTGTATTTTTGTCATTATGTTAAAATATTATAAATAAAGTGTTAAAAATGATTAA
This sequence comes from Amorphophallus konjac, assembly GCA_022559845.1. Lineage (NCBI taxonomy): Eukaryota > Viridiplantae > Streptophyta > Magnoliopsida > Alismatales > Araceae > Amorphophallus > Amorphophallus konjac. The sequence continues at coordinate 2,768 of JAHNEJ010000329.1, forward strand.
GAGTTTTCCAAAATAAAGTTTCTATTATGAATGATTGTTTACTGCTATGAATGATGGTTTGAATAAGTATGATTATTTTTAGTGTACTTTGGATAAATTTCGTTAAATTTCCATACATAGAAAATTTATACAATTCTTGAAAAATTCAAATTTCTTCATGAAAATTTATGAAAACTTTTATGTGTAATGTTATATGTAAATGTAATATACAGTAAAAAATTGATGAATTTTAGAATATAGTAACTAAATTTAGTCAATTTATGATATATTTTGAAATACATGTAATTCTAGGAAAATTTAAATTACTACATGAAAATTTATGAAAATTTTTCTGTGTAATGTTACATGTAAATGTGATATGCAGTAAAAATTTAATGATCTCCAGAATATGGTAGATAAATTTAGTCAATTTATGATTCGTGTGGTAGTATAAGCAATTCTGAAAAAAAATATAATTACTGACTAAAAAGTGATGAAAATTTTCTGCATTGATCATTTCTGTAAATGTGTTTTTTTTCTGAAATTTTATTGGACTCTTAGTTTTGAGAACATAATTATAAATTTTTGATATATAAATGAGAATAAATAATCTTGAAAATTATATATACTGTCTGAAAAATGATGACAAATTTCTGTTTTGATCATTCCTGTAAATGTGTTGATTCCCTGAAATTTCACTACATTATGATGTCTATAAACAGAATTAGTAAATTTTTAGATATATATATGTCATTATGTTTAAATAAGTTGAGAATTTTAGAAAAAGAAAAAAGATTTTCAGTATTGGCATATTAATGTTCACAGCATGAATTTTGAGTGGCATGTGTCCATTTCATATAAGTCATATATATATATACATATATATTTTTTTACTGTACTATTATTACTGTCAAATGGACACTACCACCATAGGGGGAGACTGGAACCAAACTATAGAAATGTCCCTATGGGGAGGTTCACACTGTACTGGCCCCGAGGGTAACGGTGATTGAAATCTGGAGGTGGACAAGTATCACTGGTTAAGGTGGAGAGGACTTCTCCCGATTCTGCGCAGTAACCAAGACTCATCACTATTTACCTAGGTGATCGAGTACCGACTGACTGTCCTTCTTTGAGTGGTTTGGGCACTGTGTCTGGCTAGTTATATCACTATTATTAATTACTGAATTGAAATTGAAACTACTATTTACTGAACTGAAATGGAAATGACTGTTACTGTTTACTGAGTCATTATTCAAATGACTATTACTGCTTACTGAGTCATTATTGAAATGACTACTACTGTTTACTGAACTGAAACCTGAAACGACTGATACTGTTTACTGAGTTATTATTGAAATGACTACTACTGCTCACTGAATTAAAATTGAAATTACTGTTACTGTTTATTGAGTCATTATTATAATGGCTATTACTGCTCACTGAACTGAAATCGAAACTATTATTACTGCTTATTGAACTGATATTGAAACTGTTATTACTGTGCACTGAATTGATATTGAAATGACTGTTACTGCCTATTGTTACTGCTCATTGAACCGATAGTGAAATTAGTATTACTGTCTACTGAATTGTTATTGTATTTTACTGTTATTACACTGTAATTGTTTATATTTGTAAATGATGAATTATCATTTACTTTGTCATTGATAGAATAAAGTTTTAATGAACATGTTGTATTTGTAAAATATTAATAGCATGACTTATGATCATAAAATTGAGATTGGGTTAAATGTATTAACCTCATGTGTTATCTAATTGACATTATGCCTAAGAATAAATTATGAAATGAAATACCGTAAATCACTTTGGATGTGTTTATATATGTTATGATTGGGGACTATGCTAGTCTCTTACTGGGTCTATTCGTAGACTCACACCGTTGAACATTTTCAGGAGAAGCCGTAGAAGAAAGCAAGGAGTGATCTCGCAGTAGTCTGATCGAGACTTGGAGGTACTACGAGTATTGTCTTAGGTAGTTATGTCTGTCAGTTAAAAAAAAATATGTGTGAAATTTTAGTTATGTAGTAAATGACTTATTAAATTGTTAATCTATATTTCGATGTATGTGGATGAATTCATTTGAATGTAAGCTGATGATTCGAGTATTTTCATTTCCGCTGTAATGATATCTCAATGTTTATGTAAAAATTCTCAACCATATTGTATCGTTTGGGTTGTCCCACTGTGACGTCTCGATCGGGATCCGACGTGAGTCTTTACGACTGGACCGAGTCTACGAGTCGGGGCGTCACAACTAGCCTCATTCACACAGCAGCGTGAGCATATGGAACATATACGTGATGAGCAGGTGACGATTATTAGGAGTGGAGCGTACATGCGCTACTTGGTAAGGTGGAGAGCATGGTCCACATCCGACAGATCCGCAAGAGCGATACATGCGCAGCCGCACCCCTTACTCGACGGGGTCGAGTTTCTCTCACCCGGGGAGAATTTATAGGGACATCAAAGCAAGGCCACTATTTTTTTATTTACATTTATGTCCTTGAGTAATTGGGTGTGGAATTGTATGGCATTATAACCCAAAGGGGTAGTCCTAGAAGTCTTTGGATTTCTTTGTAAAAGGGTCAGTAGGTCCAGCGGGGTCCCCCACCCTCTCTCCCATTGGGCCACCTAGATGCTAGGACCCATAGCGGCTGGTCCATGGTCCACCTTGGACTTGGACCAAGGAGAAGAAAAGAAGAAAAATCAAAATTTTCTTTCTTTAAAGGGGACGCCCCCTATTTTGTCATGTTATGTAGTTTTTTGTGTTTTCTTTATTTCTTTTGACCACATTGGGAAAAATTAAATATTCTCATCCCATAAATACCCCTCCCAACCCTAGATCTGAGGATAAGATTGGTCATTTGTCTAGGGTTTTCGATTCATATAAAATGCTTGTATTTTTCATTTTCAAAGAATTAATGGGAAGAAAAATTGAAAAATTCCCAAGAGCTAGCCCTTCGGTGCCCCCTCTCTCTCCTCTCCCCTTGCAGCTAGATTGCTTTATTCTTAGGGTGCATTCCCTAAAAAATTTGGTGGATTCCAAGTTGTATCTCCCCTCTGAGTGTGAAGCACCGCCGCCATCGAGCCGCCATCGCACCACCACCGTCACCTCGTCGGAGTTCTGTCCATCTCTGGACAATATGCTGATGCCAAAATTTTATCTCCCAATCCGTACATCTGTTCAACCCCAAATTTTGAGGTTTTGTTCCCCCTGTCATCCCCCATCTCTAGTTCAAATTTCGTGTCATTCCGCCTTCATTTACTATTTTTTTCCAGTAATTTAGTTTTCCCCCCAACAATCTGCCAGTTTGTAGATTTGCAGGACAGTATCTTGTTGTTGTATTTTTCCCGCCCCCTTAGTCTTCTCCAAAAAAATCTCAAAAAAATCATACGTGATCCTCACATCCCCCCCCTTCCACCCATAAGTTTCCCAGAGTCTAGATCCATCGTTTTTATTTTGGTCAAATTTCATCTTCAGACAGATCCTTTTCTGTCCTGTGTGTTCTAGATCCTGAGCCAGAAACGAGTCCGTGCCACAGTCATTTTTATTTTCAATCCTTTCACTGGATGGATCTGAAAATAATATATGTTGTAGCCCTTCGAGTCTAGTTTCCAACGGTACCAATTTCGCCTCGATCCGACTCGGGATCTAGGCGTAACAATTCTTTTCGTGGAGGCGCACAATTCTGTCCCGAGAACACGCCAGCAGATTAGTCCGCCGGTTAATCTCGATAAAATTCGCCGGCTCTCATTCGGCGACCACAGCGCCCGGAGATCGACCAGCAACCCCTCAGCAGTGCCCCAGCCGGCCACCACTGTAAGGAGACGTTCGGGCACTGCCGTCCCAGCAGCCGGACCCGCCTGCTGTCCCGCGAGTCCCGCAGAACCGAGTCGGACCAGCAGCCCGTCGCCAGCCCAAGAACCTTCCGGCTTGCTGCCCGTCAACCCGAGTTCGCTACTTCGGGTCCCACTGTAGCCCTTTACCTCCCTGCGTGGAGTGGGTAATTAAATTCACTGCTGTAATTATTTATTTACTGTACCCCGGGAGTACGAGTTTCGACCGGGGTCATCTTCCCCACGCCTGGAGCGTGGAGGTATCGTGTCCGCTCCCCCACTTGGCATTTGCTTTACTCGTATATTTCTATATGCCGCTGATTGCATGTGATAGGTCCTAACTCGATATATTTTTATCACCGCTGCGAGAGTGCGTGAGTGGAACTCGTCCCATGACTTGATCCCAGCACGCGGAAAAGTCGATACCCGAGACTCATTGTCGGTTTCTCAATCGCGCAGATCCACGCGTTTCCCTCGCTCAGGGGCATCCGCGAGCTAGAGTCCCAGGTTCGCGTCCCGTCCCCCATCATCCAAGGTCTAAATTACAGGTAAATTGGAAAGGTATTTACGTTGTTAAGGAGGCCTACCCTAGGAATGTGTATCGTTTGGTTAATATTGAGGGCAAGGAGATGTCTAATCCATGGAACGGGTTGTATCTTAACTATTTTTATGCATAAGGTTGGGTCGATAATAATCACGGACTAGGGACCTAAAATTGTCTCCCTGATCACTAAGTGTGGCCTCGGGTGCAGTTCTCATACACTATACGGCAAACACTAGCCAGCCCTTTTGAGCAACACCATTGCTGCTTTGGCCATATCTAGGATTACGTGAAGATCTTTTCTCTTCTCCACTCAGCCGAGTGTAGGGACAAGGGGTGGAATGGGGGGATAACCGACCTTGGCATCCTGACCAGAGGAAGTGGGGGAGATAACCGACTTAGGCATCCCGACCAGAGGAAGTCTTAAATTGGGACAGTCTATCAAGACTTATAAATTGTGAAGTACAGTCTAAATATAGCCAAGAAAGGGCAACCAAACAAAAGAAATACGTAAAAGAAAATAAAAAGGAAAAAAGAAAGAAAAGGTATGGTAAGAGGGTAGTATAGTTCTCCATGGGTCCTTATGAGCTCGGACGTATGCATGTCTCAAATAAAAGTAGGTCCAAGAGAAAAGACACAAAGTCCTAGCGCAATAGACTTAATATCTGAGGTGGTCCTATGGAAGGGAGTTGAGCCCTGAACCCTCTATACCTGTACCCGGTTTACCCTATCGCAAGCATGTGATTCACAGCTAATAGGTGGATCAGACAAAAAGAGCGGATAAGCTGAAGGAAATTGGGCGAAAAATCCAGACATGGATCATACTGACCAACATGTTCTAATATATTACTTATAGAAGTACACATGCAAAAATCCCTACAATTTTCCTTTATTTATCTGAAAATCTATTCAGATTATTTTTTCAAATCTTTGCATATAAACCATTGTTATGTAAAAAAATATCATTTTTGAAAATATATTTGAACACATAGCATCACTTTAGTCGAAATGTTGCAAAAATGCTGATTAGCTTATGTCTATAGAAAGACAAATATTCCTCTATGCTTTTCATTACACCTACTGGTCAATGTTTTAGGATAAAAATACCCTTCTCCCATTCCCACCCAAAGAGAGAGAGAGAGAGAGAGAGAGAGAGCTCACCTCCGAACCCCCCCCCCCCCCCACTCTCGCTTAGCTCCCTCCAACAACCCAATCAAAGTTGAACCTATCTATGTGCGCTACGACAAATGGGAAGACACCCCCCCCCCCCACACCCACACACACACCCAGAGAGAGAGAGAGAGAGAGAGAGAGAGAGAGAGAGAGAGAGAGAGAGAGAGAGAGAGAGAGAGAGAGAGAGAGAGAGAGAGAGAGAGAGATTTAATTTAAAAGTATTTTTGACATTTTATAACTATAGTTAAAGATAAGTATAGTTAAATCGATTCATAGTACCGGTATTTTATAGTGATGTCATTTTTGTAATATTTTGATAAGAGTGATGACACGTGTACAAACATGTTTGTGGGAATATTATTTTTATATTTTTTACATGATTATGATTTATACAAATTTTTTTTGCCACCATTGCTCGGCGTTCAACGTCCATCTCTCTCTACATGGGCAGGTATCCTCTTGAATTAAATCCATATAAACTTTTAAAAAAGCTTACACTTTTTGGAAGATAGTCAAATCGTTTCGTCCGTGCAAGCAAGCATCGGCAGCAAAAATCAGAATAAAAAAAATAAAGAAAAAAACCACCAACAGCAGCATTTGATAATGTGAAGGACGACAAAAAACACAAGGGGAGGAATTTGATAAGAAAAAAAAAAGAAAAGTATAAAATGCACACCGTCTACGGAAGCTACGTGGGGACAGCGACGTCAGGTGGTCCCTCCTCGCTCTTCCCGCTTCCCCGCCAACTCTGTACAAAAAGTCGCCTCCCTTGAGCGAGTCGGGACTCGTCTGTAGGTCCCACGAGCCCCACTGGACATCCATCATCATCAAAGGCATGTGGGATCAACGGTGTACATTGATACACGTGGTAGGACCATCAAATTCAGCCAAGTTCAAAAAAGCGCCCAATCGAGCGAGTCGGACCCCGTGTGGGACCCACACGTCCTCCCCGCGCACACCACTACAGGTCCATCAAAATCCCTTGGAATCAACGGTCCGCAAAGATACACGCGCAAAAGCTCCACCTCGGAAGCACCAAGTCCAGTTGCAAAAACAAGGAAATAGATAATTACATATACATACCTATGAAGCTTGCGTATTCTATTCTGTATCCTCCTACTTTTTGTATTATCATATGTATCTCATATTAAGCCCGAGATATTTCGACTCTGATTGGTATAAAAAAAAATCAAATGAGTCCGAATTGGTCGAGTCAGTCTAAATTGTCCCAAGTCGTTAGGGGCCAGTTTGGGAATGGGTTAAGATATCCCAATCGATGAGTGAGAGCGATGAATCTCACCCGCCCTTCTCACATCCATCCCTCCGTAACCGGGGTCGGGTGATTTACTCGCGCGGTGGGACGCGAGTAAGCCTCCCCACCCCGTTCTCAAACTGACCCTAAAAGTTTAACCAGGAGACTCGTATAGTATCAAGTTGAGATCGAGTCGGTTAGACTCGTTGAGTTGACAAATCTTAATTATACTCATTATTCTTTAACATTGTCAAAGTTAACAAAATATTTAATTGTATATCTATAATATAAAATTTTAAATAGATATATAAAATGGACAATAGTATAGACATATAGATGTTATTATTTTAATTATGCTTTATCGTACGTGTAGATATCTCTCTGGCTCAGGGTATATGTGTGTGTCCCTCTATAACTCTGTCGTTGTAACTATGTCACTTTTGCCGTCTCGCTTTTTTTCTTGTCCTCCTAGATCTGTCGAGGACCTATTTATACTAGTCATAGTGGCGTTGTTGTACGTCTCTTTTCAGGCTTTGACAAAAGCGTGGTTAGTAGAGTGATGCCATGCTCAATCGTAGGGGGTCGTTCGTTATCCACTCGCTCGTTCTCTGAGGAAAGGCATCGTGACGGACTTTACGGTGGCGTGGGCATAAATCTGACGTCCGTTGAGGTGAGCCTTGTAACCGTAGTCTCTATGCTCGTATGTTTGCGAATCTCACAGTGTTTGGGACACACGTGTGTGGGGATCGTATTTGTGAGCCAACCAGTCCTATTGGGCTACATTCCTAGACTACAGATAAGTTGGAGATGACCACTACAGACCTGATAACTTCGAGCCATACTGTGTCTGACGTTATTGGGCCATGCTGAGCCTGGCGTATTTTTCCCTCGTCACTAATTATAGAAGTACACGTGCAAAAATCCCTACAATTATCCTTTATTTATCTTTAAAGCTATCTAGATTATTTTTTGAGGTCTTTGCATATAAACCATAATAATGTAAACCATAAAAAATATCATTTTTGTAAATGCATTTGAACACGTAGCATCACTTTAGTCAAAATATTGCAAAAATGATGATTAATTAATGTCCATAAAAAACAAATATTCCTCTGTGGTTGCACACTTGCACTACACCGACTAGTTAATGTTTTATGGCAAAAATACCCTAGAGAGAGAGAGAGAGAGAGAGAGAGAGAGAGAGAGAGAGATTCCCAAGTTAAGTTGAACCCATCTATGTCAGCTCCGACAAATGGGAAGAACCCCCCCCCCCCCCGAAACCTATGTGACCAAACATCCATGTTATCATCCCCGTAGATTTGATTGGAGGGAGGGAGAGAGAGAGAGAGAGAGGGAGGGCAGTAAGGGGGTTCTCTCTTGGCGTCGACACCCCACCTCGCAATTGGGAGATTGTGTGCACGTACGAGTGTAGAGAGACAGAGAGCTCACGCGCACATGGACAGAGAGCGAGATTTAATTTAAAAATATTTTCGTCGTTTTATAACTATAGTTAAAGGTAACTATAATTAAGTCGATCGAGGGTAACAATAGATTATAGTGATAATATTTTTGTAATATTTTGACAAAAATGATGACGCACGTTCAAACATGTTCGTAGGAATGATATTTTTATATATTTTTACATGATCATGGTTTATATTATTTTTAATTTTTTTGCCACTATTGGTTAGCGCTCAACGTCTATCTCTATACGAGCAGGTATCCTCTTGAATTAAATCCATATAAACTTTTTAAAAAACTTACACTTTTTGGAAGATAGGTGATGTAGGACAGGCTAGAGTGACTGCATCTAATGGCTACCATCGAGAGGACTTAGTGGGCCGGATGATTGCAACAGTACTGTGCCGGTGACGAGCATAAACACTGCAAACAAATGAGATGGTTGCCTCTACAATTAAGTACTATTACTCGCTGGATAGTGAAGAAATACTGGGTGAAAGGGACCTCGGCGAACAACATAGTGAGCCAGCCATGGAGACGACGTCGGGCAACTTTGGTCACCTGACTGTTGTGGCCGACAGGGCTCCGGGCGTGGGCTGCTCTGGGGCTGGCTGGTAGGGCGGCGAATGGTCCCGGTGGTGGGCAAAATCGCTGTCCTGTTGTTTAGCCTCCAACCGCGACGATGCGTGGACAGCGTGGAGGGAGGGGACGCCCAGCAGAAGACGGCACACGACGACTGTGGCTCGACGGTCAAAGAGCACAAACGCCGACGTGGTCACGGAGTAGCCGGTGAGGATCAGTTGCTCTGGTCACGGGGCGTGTGCGGTGGGACAGAGATGGCAGGAAACGGCGGACAGCGGTGGCAGAGCTTGCTCGCGGTGGGTCCGTGGACGACCCGGACAGCAGTGTGGCGTGGGTACCGGCTCGCCATCGTGGCCGTTCTGCAATAGCACGGCACAGGGAAGGTGGCCGGTGGTGTGCTGTCGGTGCGGTGGTGCCCGTGCAGGTGGGCGACCGGGCGGCGGCTACAGCTCTCGTCTCCGATGGGTTGCAGCCGTGCGACGACAGAAGAAGGGGGGAAGGAAGATGAACAGTGCGGGAGAGGAGGACTTAAGAAATGAAAAAAAAACGAACACTATTGGGAACAGTACGGAGTGTTAACGTGGAGAAGAGCAGAGGGAAAGAAGAGAAGAGCAGAGTTCGGACTCACGCCAGAAATAAGTCAGACAGGATTGGACATTTCGCCAACAGGATGGAGAACACGGTGAGTGTTCAAATTTTGATCTAATCGTTGTTTAATTTTAATTAGGGTTAACACTTCTTTCTTTATAGATAACAAAAAGTATAAACATATTTCTTTTTACTTTAACATCAAAACATCCCAACTCTTGAAATAAATAAAAATACATAACAAAATAAAATATACTCTTAACAAAATCCTAATCCACCTGACAACTCATAATTTATTGAAATAAAAAAATACCCACAAACTGACTACGAAGATCCAAAAAAATAATAATATGATCTTCAACATAGATATCTTCAACGATTCTTAATAAATTAGAATCATCCTTCGTAAATCGGCCAACTGGCTCCGCATCATTCTCCTCTGGTTCGAAAAAAATCATCCTCGAATTTTGAAATGTCGAAAAATCACTATGATGACGATGGAAGTAACATAACCATGAAGAGTAATATCCACGATCATAAACTCAATGCTAATTCATGGCTTTACAAAGTCGCAGAAATCTAACCAGATGAGATTAACCTCGATCTTGTAAACCCATATCAACAATTGCGGAGGACCATCTTGGATTGACATTAAATTGCAGATGCAAAGCAACTAGATCACATGCATAACAAACTCCAGAAATCAAAGTTGAATATGACTCATGTGCAGAAGATACCTCAAACACAAGATCAAAAATCAAACTTAATTTTGACTGAACAAATAACTCATGATCCCACGAGTCAAGAATCTGCTCCTAAAATAGATTCATATTAAAATTAAAATGAGCCCCTTCAAAGATAGACTCAAAAAGTGTAGCAAAACCTACTTCAATAAAAAGAGAGTGATCCCATGGATCACTAATCTCCAAAATTGCACACTAATTATCTATAGGTTCTGTTGGTGAATAAATAGTCTCCTGAGAGTGATCAATCAAATGGATTTGCTGATCATTTAGTTTTTATGTTGATTGATATTCGTGACTTGGATGCACATTCTTTGTCTCCAAATGAGATAACAATAAATTATAGAAAATAAACCCATCTTGAAAGTAGTCAGGTCACAAGGTGCAAGTTTTTCTTTCCGGATCTATGACAACATTTCTTTCTTTTAACCACTCACTTCCTAATATAATACATGTATCGATCATTATACCAATATTATACCAAGCACTATCAGAATAAGTGGTTGTTTTAAAATTCTTATGAAACTCCACAAATGCCTGATCACCACTACAAATAATTTCTCCAATCTTTGAGAGAGACTCAACAATATGCGGTGAAATCTAATTTTCAGATTCCATATCAATAAAATCAATTTCTATACATTCTCCATTAGGTAATGTTGAGTCCTAAACGGTGACAATCAAGAGGGGAGGGGTGAATTGATTGACCAATTAAAATTCTTTCCGAGTAAAATAATGATAAGTAAACATACAAGCACTAGGCCTCACTCGATCATGGTCTCACTTGTGAATGCGTGTATATAAGAGTAGGTGTTTGATTAAGGACTTGGGTACGCTCAACTCACTGTGAAGCCCACTCGACAATGAATCTGGAAAAATAAACCACAAGTAACACATGGAGTTTTTTAGGTGGTTCGGATATACTGCCGTGTCCCCTACGTCCACCCCTCACACGTGAGGATTAAGACTTCATTATGAAGTGAGCCACACACACACACGCTGTGTAGAACAGCAAACACCCACACACACGGCACCTGATTTGGGCTGCCAAACGATACACACACACACACACACACACACACACACACACACACACACACACACACACACACACACACACGTTCGTGTTTCCAAACACGAACTCCACACACAAGAATCTGATTTAAGATTTACAACAGATGCACAAGCTTAAGCAAAAAGATTCAGAAAATGGAGAGTAAAGAATTGTTTATCGTGGTTGAAGCTCCCCCTTTCGCTTCTCCGGATGTAGTTCAGCACTTCTGCAAGTGGAAGAATGATCTTGGAGGAAATATGAAGCAGTGCCGCACGAACAAAGGTTGCAGCTTGATATCTGACGCAGCTTTCAGTTGTAGATGGTCTTGAGGCTTAATTCAAGCTTCTTCCCTTTGATTTCAGGTTCAGAACAAGGTTGAAGTAGAGCTTGGAGCTATTGCTGCGAATCAGCACTCATAATAAGGGTTAGAAAAATAACACAACTTTAGATGTCTCTCTCCCCTTAGGGTTTCATACCCCAATAAGATGTATATAAAGAGTTTGGAACATTCAAAGACACCCTAGAGACCAGATCCACAATTCCTGGAACGATTTAAGGATGTTAGGTTCGATTGGTATGACTTTTGGTACATGCGCACGTAAGTCAAAAATCATGGCTCGGGTTCGAGACTGAAAGGGTCGACCCTTGGGGTCGACCCTCGTGAGAGTTTAAGGGTTTCTGGGCCAATGGGTCAACCCTTGGGGTCGACCCTCGAGGCTAATCCGTGCGGGTTTTAAATAACATGATCAGGGGTCGACTTTTGGGGTCGACCCTCTCGTGAATGGGCCGACCCTTGCAGGTGTGATGAAAAGGATCCGACGGATTTTTAAATCAAACTACCAGGGGTCGACCCTTGGGGTCGACCCTTGCGTCTGGGGGTCAACCCTTTCAGCTAGAGTTCAAAAGCCCAAATGATATGCACCCGGGGACCTAGGGGTCGACCCAATGGGTCAACCCTTGTTCCAGAGCATCCAAATGATAGATTAAAAAGCTCACTAAGTCCAAGAACAAGTCAGGGGGTTTCAAGATGATTTTTAAAACATGAGAGGGAATGAAACCCAAACCATTTAAGCTTAGATAAGTCCTAAACCAATTTAACCCTTGAGATCAAAATAATGAACTTCAAATCACACAGTCAAAAGCCAATAAGTTGAAGTCGATCTCACCAACCGACCTCGAGTTCCTTAAGCACTTAGGCACGTTCCTTGCCCTGTAAAGACATACATTCTGAATTAGATTTAGCATTACAATTTAAGTTCAAACGCCTTACCAGACGAAGTTACTCTTGTACCTCCAAAAGCCCCAAGTCTACATCAAGGATGTGCATTTCCAAAGCTTTTCATGTTAGAACAACTCAATTTCAATTCACACAAATATATAGTGTTTGGTCATCATCAAAATCTATTTAGTGTACCCACAAGGAGGGGGTTCAACAATCTCCCCCTTTTTTGATGATGACAAAATACTATATGCCTTGCATAAACATATGACTTCAAAAAAAGATGCAGCATTTATGGAATTCAACCATCAACCTCCATATCAAGAATAAAACATTCATACTTCACATGAATCATTCAAGAAACATCATTGCATGAACCATACCGATCCAAACATATAAGATTGACCATAAAAGGCAAGATTTCTGCCGACAACATAATTTAAAGGTGAACAAGGTCTGAGTTCAAAGGCAACTGACAATATGCAATGCATGAGACGCAACATAACTTAAATGCAACACTACTAATGGACAGAAAGTATGATAAAGGCACACATGTATGCAAGCATACAACACACGATATCATATAAGTAGCCGAAGAGCCAAGGCACACATATATGTCTAAAAATTCTCCCCCTTTGGCATCATCAAAAAGGAGGGGGTGAATAAGGGGTGAATAAGGATAAGTAGGGTGCCATGCTGCAGGAGCATAATCGCTTCAATCATCAGTCAGAGTGGATGGACGTAATGGACGCCGAATATAATCCAGAATTTCCTGTAACATGTGGCTTTGATCGGCCAAGGTGTCGGTGAAAGACTGAGTGTACTCATTGTGAGAAAGCTTCAGATCATGAAGGTCCTTTGTTATAGCATCAAAAGTCTCCCCATACGTGTCTAACCGATCATCAATAGAATCTAAGCGATCCATGAGCAGCTGAACCGCCTCGGAGGGCATCTCTGCAACAGGAGCATGGGGTTGTTCCTCACCGGCCGGCTCTCCATCATCCTCGTCTTCCTCATCAGAACTGTCGGCCGGAATGGCACTTTTCTGTTGGCGAACAAGCTCACAATTTCTGAGTTCATAGCCCATGTTGTGACAAATGGAGTGCATTGTAAAAATATCAGCCTCTCGAATAGTTTGGGAGGATTCCTTGGACAGATCCAGCTCCATGTAGACAAAGATGGCAGTCAATGCAGCAGCATATGGTAAAGTTCTGTTCTGGTGCTTCACGCTTGAACACATGTGTTCCAAAATAAGTGCGGGAAAATAGATTGGGATACCACCCAAGAAACAATAGAATAGGAACATATGAATTTCAGTGACTTTGTCATGTCCTCCCCCTCGCGGCAGTAGGATGGTTGTAATCATCCGATGCAATATGTGTTGTAGGGGAGGAAAATGATTAGCATTTAATCCAACAAGTGACCTACCACCCTTATCTTCGGATGTCATGAATTGATAGACTGTTTCATCTGGAACCAAAATATCGCCAAAGGCATACCCCTCATTTGATAGACTAAAAGCAGCACTTAGAAGCTCCGGTGAGAGGATAACTTGAATCCCATTCACTTTTGTAATTGGTGTGTCACCGGCCATAGACAAATTACTATAAAATTGATGCACCAGATTGGGATAAATGCGGCGATGTGCAGACATGAACAAATCCAGAATGGGTTGACTGCAAAGAATATCAACAAGGCTTGGCATATAGCGGCTTAGATTATCGAAATCGACCGCCCGAGGACGGAGAACTTTCCGATCCAAGACCTTGCTGGCCGATGGGCGGCCTCTAAGTGCTTCAGCTTGAGCGGCCTGTTTAGAACGAGCTTCACTAGTAGAGCTCGATACAACTTCTCTGCGAGAGGGGCGTCTCCTTGGGGCCATCTTGAACACAAATCGAAAGAATCACTTGATGGGGTATAGAACGAGATGGTTCAACTTGAAAGACTAAAACATGGATTAGAGATCCTCCACACTCACAGGAGTTTACCTTAGGTGGATTGAAGAGCAAAGAGCGACCCTTGGAGCCGCAAGAAGGAGATGCGCGCGGGTGGCCACCGGAGAAACCGCGGCTAGGGCTTGAAGCGTTTTTGGGTGCCAAGAGATGATTTGTGAGCTTGCAAGAGGTGGTGGCTAGGGTTAGAAGGGGGCTTTAGGGGTTTTAAGAGATGGGAAGGGGGAAACATAAGGTTTCCACCCACATGAAAGGCGGTTCGGATGCGGCTGAGCCGCCCGACCGTAACGGGTCGACCCAATGGGTCGACCCCTGTAACCCCGGCCCCGGCCAGATATCGGATCCGCGATGTAATGCCTTATGATTTTATAGCATTTTATTTGGTTGTTAAATAAAATTTGTGTATGTCTAATGTTTAAACTGTTAGTTTTATTATATTTATTTTAGCCTTGTAAAAAAAGGGCTTAAAAGTTAAGGAAAAGAGAAGAAAGGAAAAAAAATAATAATCAAAAGTTTAAAAAAATTTATTAGAAGGCTAATCATTTTATAAAAAGAAGAATAGGGGTTAAACGAAAAAAAAAGGTTAAAAATAAAAAAAAAGATTAGAAGGTTAAAACGCAAAAAAAATTAAAAATTAAAAAAAATTGGCGGGGGCGGGCCCCACGCGGCCGCCTGAGTGCGCTCGCGGGCGGGTGCGCGCTCACGAGGGCGAGCGCCGCCCCGCCCCCCCTCCTTTCGGCCTCGCTGCGGCATTTTTAAAATTTTTTTTTGTTTGTTAATTAAGCTTTATCATTAGTTTAAATCATTTTTCTTCTTTTAGTCAATCCCATGTGCCTTATATGCATAAAAAAAATTGAGGGTTAGTCAAAAGATTGGGCAAAGTGGCGTTCGTGAAGTTTGAATGTCAAATTCTAATTAAATAATATTAAAATAATTATTTAAATCCCAACCATTGATTTAAATGAAGGGTTAAGATTGATTAAGTTAAAAATCCTATAAATAGAGGGGTAGAGGGGATCATTTGCATCCTTTGGAAGCTGGCTATGTGTAGTGATGAGGAGAAGGTCCAAGGCTAATTAAGGTGGTGATTAAGCATTTTTAAGATAATGGATTAGCACTTTATCACATTGATTAGCATGGGTTATCATATTTAAATTGGTTTAAGGTGTGTAATTAACATCTATATAGGTAGTTAAGTCCATAGATCATTATTTCATGATCTGTGATCATATCTTAGTCGGATTAGTATTAGATCATTAATATTAAGGCATGTGATTAAGGGTAAACTCAAGTAATTAATACATTATAATTAGCAACGGTGTATGATAAATTTAGAGAGCTTTCAAAATCATGAGATCTGATGTTATGAGCCATCTGTAAAAATTTTCATGTATGATTCAATTTATTGTTACGTTTATGAACATTTTAATATTATCTTAAAGGTGTTCAATTATACTAAAATATTAAAGGGATGATATTAAATCATCTCAAATTGTAAGAATGCATCTTACTGTGAATCCCATGTGTAAAAAGTTTTTCATGATTTCTGGATCACGGTATTTATTTTAATGAATTTTCATACATGATAAACTATATAAATAATTATATAGAAATTATAGAAATTAGAGATCATATTCACAAAAATCTTAGAATTTCACAGAAAGGTTCTTACGTTGAGTTTGTTGTATTCTGAAAATATCAATAGTTATTGATGTCTGTAAGTGATATTACATAATTTTTGATACTTTATTAGGAGTATAAAATTATGGGATAAATATAAATACTATATAGAAATTCTTGAAACTTTACCATAAGACTAAAATGCATGTTAGAACTAAGTGATGAAAATTTCATCTTAATCTGATAACAGAATATTTACTGGTATAATTACCAATGTTTAAGTAAATAGTTAGAAAATTAAATAAATATAAATATTATGTGAAAAATCCTGAAAAAAATTACATAACTGACATATGATATTCATAAGTTAATTCTCAGTATATTTTAGTCATTGTAAGCATTTTGGATAATATTATCTATTTAAAAGCTATTATTATAAATTATTATAAATTTTAGAAACTGATATAAAATTTTAGAAATTAGACATACTAAATGAAAAATAATGAAAGTTTTTATATATTACACTTATGTCTGGAATACCTTTCTGTAAATTTTTAGTAATTTTCTGATCATTTTGATTATATTTAGTAGATTTATCACCCATGTTGTGTTTTTGTTATTCTATTAAAATATTATAAATATAGTGTAAAAAATAATTAAGAGTTTTTAAAAATAAAGTTTCTGTTATGAATGATTGTTAGTTACTATGAATGATGGTTTGAATAAGTATGGTTATTTTTAGTGTACTTTGGATAAATTTTATCAATTTTTCATGCATAAGAAAATTTATATAAATCTAGAAAAGTTCAAATTTCTGCATGAAAACTTATGAAAATTTTTCTGTATACTTTTCATGTCAATGTGATATGCAGTAAAAAATTAATGATTTATAGAACATGGTAGCTAAATTTAGTCGATTTATGATACATGTTGAAATACAAGTAATTCTGAGAAAATTTGAATTTCTGCATGTAAAATTATGAAAAATTTTATGTGCATTGTTATAGATCAATGTAATTTTTTGTAAAAAGTTTAATAGTATTATACGTTTAATAGCTAAATTTAGTCATTTTATGATGCATGTTGGAGTATAAGTAATTTAGAAAAATTATACTTACTGTCTACAAAATGATAAAAAATTTCTATTCTGATCCTTTCTGTAAATGTACTGATTTTCTGAAATTTTACTGCATTCTGATATCTGTAAATAGAATTAGTAATTTTTGATATATATACATGTCATTATATTTGAATAAGTTGAGAAATTCAGAAAAATAAAAAAAGAGATTTTCAGTAATGGTATATTTCATACTTACTATTCACAGCATGATATTTGGGTGGAATGTATCCATTGGATATGAGTTATTTATAAATAATTACTGTACTGTTATTCCTGCCAAATGGACACTGCCACCACAGGGGGAGACTGGAACCAAACTATAGAAATGTCCCTATGGGGTGGTTCACACTGTACTGGCCCCGAGGGTAATGGGAATTGAAATCCTGGAGGTGGATAAGTACCACTGGTTAAGGTGGAGAGGACTTCTCCCGGTTCTGCGCAGCAACCAAGACTCATCACTATTTACCTAGGTGATCGAGTACCGACTGACTGTCCTTCTAATGGTGGTTTGGGCACTGTGTCTGGCTATTTATATCACTGTTACTGTTTATTGAACTAATGCTACTATTTATCGAGTCGTTATTAATACGACTACTACTGCTCACTGAATTGAATATTGGAACTGTTATTACTGTTCACTGAATCAATACTGAAACTACTGTTACTGCTAAATGAACGGATATTTAAATGTTATTACTTATTGAACTGTCATTGTATTTTACTGTTATTACACTGTAAATATTTACTGTTAATGAATCTCCAGTATATCGAATGGTAATTTGAAAAAGGGCAGATTATATCTGTCTGGATCCTTTCACTATGCGTGAGACTACTCCGCATAGTACTGGAATCATTCGTTAATGTTTGCAAACGATGAATTCTTATTTACTTTGTCATTGATAGAATAAAGTTTTAATGTACATATTTTCTTTTTAAAATGATAATAGCATGACTTATGATCGTACAAATTGAAATTGGGTTAAATGTATTAATCTCATATGTATCTAATCGAAATTATGCCTAAGAATGACTTTATGAAATGAATTACCGTGAATTATTTTGGATATGTTTATACAAGTTATGAGTAGGGACTATGCTTAGTCTCTTACTGGGTCTATTCGTAGACTCACTCCATTGAACATTTTCAGGAGAAGCGGTAGAAGAAAGCGAGGAGTGATCTCGCAGTGTTCTGACCGCGACTTGGAGTTACTTCGAGTCATTATCTGAGGTAGTTGTGTTATGAGTTATGTTAGTTATGTAAAAGAAAAAAAATGTGTGTGAAATTTGGATTTGTAATAAATGACTTGTGAAATTGTTATCTTTATTTCTATCTGTGTGGATGTAATTTTTGACTGTAAGCTGATGATTCGAGAAATTTTATTTCTGCTGCAATAATATCTCAGTGTTTATGTGAAATTCTCAATCATAATGTATCGTTTGGGTTGTCCCACTGTGACGTCTCGACCGGATCTGACGTGAGTCTTTACGACTGGACCGGGTCTACGAGTCGGGGCGTTACACGCGAGGGTCGGCCCTCGAGGTCGACCCTTCAGTTCAGGTCCGCGAGGGTCGACTCTTCCGTTGAATTTGACAACAAGGATTATGACTGAAGTGAAATAGAAGATCAACAAGGTTCTGCTCTAGTCCCCAATGATAAATTCATGTTGGAAACAAGGAAAATTGATTTGTTTAAGGGTTGAAATCAATTGGGGAGATATTTGAGGAAACGACTAAGATTATATTCGACGTTTATGGTCCAATGATCCGGATTTCTAACTTTGATCAGTTTGTGCTCCGTTGTTAGCATGTAAATATATCCAAGGTGATTTCGGCCATAGAAATATCAATAAACATGTGTGTATACAATATACATAGAAGAAATGCAGAAACACATCAACATGATTGTTCACACAATTTGATTTTTCTTTTATTTTTCACACAACATAATGCACATGTATGACAAAGGAAAATTCAGTTATGCTTTACGCTAATGCAAATGCAAGTTATCCAGCGACCTATACACACATTAATGCATATGATCATGATGCAGACTCATCTATCCTACAGACCCCTAGTTCTCTTCTAAAAGTAGTGAATTTCTCTTCACTAAGTGATTCGGTGATAATGTTGGCAATTTGACGATCTGTTTCAATAAAGCTGATTTCTACATCGCCCTTGCTTACATGATCCCTAATGAAATGATATCTAATTTCAATATGCTTGGTGCGAGAGTGATGAAAAGGGTTCTTTGACAGGTTTTTGGCGGATGTGTTATCACAAAGGATTGAGGTGTTTTTGAAGGAAATGTCATAGTCAATCATTTATTGTTGGATCCATAGCACCTGGGCAACACAGCTACCGACAGCCACATACTCGGCTTCGGCAGTTGATAGTGCCACTGAGTTCTGTTTCTTGGAGGCCCATGAGACCACGCATCTCCCAAGAAACTGGCAGTACCCGCTGGTACTTTTTCGATCCACCTTACAACCCGCATAATCGACGTCAGAATAAGCAATTAAATCAATGCTCGAATTACGCGAAAACCATAATCCCAAATTAACTGAACCAGCAATATATCTGAAAATACGTTTAACAATCGACATGTGCGATTCCCTTGGATTTGATTGAAATCGAGCACACAAGCACACAGCAAATTGGATGTCGGGTCTACTGGCAGTTAAATATAGTAATGAGCCTATCATGCTTCTAAAGAGTTTCTGGTCCACGCATTTACCTGATTCATCTTGATCAATTTTTATTGAGGTGGACATAGGAGTTGGTTGTGGTTTGGTAGTGGTCAGATTGAACTTTTTCAGCAGCTCCATTGCATACTTCTTCTGATGTATGAACATATCGTCAGCCGTCTGTGTGACCTGCAATCCCAAGAAGAATGTCAATTCTCCCATAAGACTCATTTCAAACTCACTTTGCATCAATTTGGCAAAGTCTTTGTTGAGAGCATCTTTGGTAGAGCCAAAAATAATATCATCTACGTAAACTTGAACAATTAAGATTTCCTTACCATATAACTTCGTGAAAAGGGTTTGATCAACATTATCTCGTTTGAATCCATTTTGAATGAGGAATTCACTTAACCGTTCATACCATGTCCGGGGTGGTTGTTTCAGACCGTAGAGTGCCTTGTCTAGCTTGTACACATGGTCTGGATGCTTTGTGTCCTCAAACTCCGGTGGTTGCTTTACGTACACGTCCTCCTGTATGTAGCCATTCAAAAATACACTTTTAAA